>JAUMHE010000077.1:3192717-3234977 GCA_032359235.1 Enteromius mattozi
GTTAGGTGATGTTTTCTCGTTGAATTCATACGATTTCCTATTAATTCAATGGAATGTATGGGAACAGTGAGGAATACCAACATGGCGGCTCGGCGGCTTCACTTATATGACGTCATGAGCAATCCAGTTCTCTATTATAGATCAGTGGTAGTGAATCATTTTTTCTTTTTAATTACTAAAAGATAGAAAAGAAACCCCCGAAAACTCTACAAACTTTAAAGCTAATAAAAACCGTACCTCTCACTCCAACTCGCCTCAAATGGTTTATCTTCAACTGAGCCAATGAATAAGTCAAATCCTGAACCTACAGTGAAAGTAAGAGCATACGATCAGCTCCACCATATATATACACGATATATATCGCCCAGTCCTAGATCAACGCACCCCTTTTTGAGACCCCGGGCTGTTGTGCCCTTGTGAACTTAAGCTCAATTCAACGATAGCAAGAACTAGAAACCAGAAAGTTGTTTTGGATTTAAAAAAAAATACTGAAAACTGAGACTCAAGATGATAGCTGGCAAACTACACTTCAAATAGGAAATCATGTTGAGGAAGACTGAGTGAGAACTAACAAACAAAAATCTCTGTGATCTCAAAACTATGCAAATGACAATGTGTGCTCGTGTGCATCTCACCCCTCCATCAGGACAGGAAGCTCTATCTGTGTTCTTCACCGACTTCCTGTTTTTCCAATCTTTGGTCTTCCTCTGTGGCGTCTGCTCCACTTGGGGGTGTGCTGTAGGCACCTCTATCCTAGAGTGGAATTGGTATTTTCCGCTTTCAGGGTCGTAGTAATAGTACATGCCCGTGTTAGCATCATAGTACAGCTGACTGGACTGAGGGAAGAGGAAAAAACACATTAACACAGGCGATTAAGATTACACATGTCGATTACACAAACAGCAGTCAAGCATCCCCAGAGAAGAACATCTTACAGAGTCATAGTAGAATCCAGTGCTGTGGTCGTAGTACATGTCGGAACTTTCATCAAACACAAAGTTGGTCTGGTTCAGTGCTTCCTCTGCTGCTGCTCTCAGCATGTCTGCTATAGAGCCGCCTTCTCCAGAGGCCTCCTGAGAACATGTCTGCACAGTCAACAAACCAGCTAATAATTACTACTTTAAATGACTACTTAAAATGGTAAACTGCTAATGCTTGTTTTAGCTGAATATTTGACCATTTTGGTGTATTTTGAATTGCTTTGATCACATTTTTGACTATTTAGGTATATGTTGGGTTATTGTGATAGGTGGTTGACTAAATTATTTTGTTTGTTTTTAATTATAACTTTATCTTTTATTTCTTTGCTACATTTGTGCCAAAATTTTTAGGATCACGTTGCCCCGTGTTTCATTAGACATTGTTTGGTTTATATTTGTCCATATTTCATACATTTTAATATTAATCTGGCCTTAATTTAGAGTGCTTGAGTTATAGTCTACACTGTGCTGTATTATTTTAGCCATATTTCAGGCAGTTATGTCAAGTTTCTGTCCATATTTTAATTTCTTTGTGATATGTTATCAATTTAGCCTTATTGTGGATTGTTTTGACTACACGTTGGACTGTTTTGGCCATATGTTTTAATAGTTTTGTCTATAACCTGGCCATATTATGATTCCTTTGAGACATGTTTTATCATTTTAGCCATAATATAGCTTGTTTTGACTACACATTGGATTGGTTTGGCTATATGTTTTCATAGTTTTGGCCATTTTTAAATTCTTTGCAACATGTTTTTTAATTTTAACCATAACATAGATTTTTTTTTTTATATATGTTTGAATAGTTTTGTCTATTTTTTGGCCATATTATAATTTCTTTGAGATATGTTTTATCATTTTTGCCATAATATAGCTTGTTTTAACTATACATTGGATTGTTTTGGCTACTTTTTGGGCATATTTTAACTTCTTTTTTTATATGTTTTATAATTTTCGTCATGATATAGATTGTTTTGACTAGACATTGGATTGTTCTGGTTATATGGTTTAATAGTTTTGGCCAGTTTTATTTCTTCTTCATTTTAGCCATAATATAGATTGTATTGACTATAAGTTGGAAAGTTTTGGCAACAATTCAGGTTTTTTGGGATACGTTGGGATAATAAGTTTAGTTAATATAATTACTTTAATTTTATTTTATTGTTTTGGAAATATCTCCGATTATTTTGGCTACACTGTGGCATAATTATATCTTTTTTTGATGATTTAGACCTCATCTTAGATCATATTGGCCATAATTTAGACTTTTGGTGATATTTCATCAAAAAAAAGGCAACACAACATCTATGTTAATACTTCTATGTTAATACTGATACCCGATACAAGTCTTAGAAATAAATAACACTTAAATAAGTAACATTTCTCATACCTCTGTCTGTGGAAGAGCAACTGATTCATTTGGTAGCTCAGGATTAGCTGGTGCTGTCTCAGCTGTTGCGTGATGTTCCTCAGTGGGTTCACAATATCCTTGAGTTTCCATGACAACATTCTCCTGTGCTTCTGCTGTTGCCTCTGTTCCTGACTGGTAGTACCCGCCATAGTAATAATTATAATAATCTGTTTCAGGAAGAAAATGACATTTAATTAACACAACAATGCTGCAAATAACAGGAATGTTAACAAAGAAAACAGAAGAAAAAACCAACCTGTCTCTGTCCATGTATACTCCTCCGTCTGAGTCTCAGCATCCATTTTCCCCCTCTCTTTCTTCTTTCGCTCATGGATTTCTGCACTCAGTTTGTCAACCTAAAGAAACACAGACACAACGTGATCGACAACAATCTTGTGCTGAGACGTTTGTTGTCTTTTATTTGGTCAAGTTCCGGAAGCCTCAAATGCTCCTTAAACCATCCCACTGTCCCTCTTCTCCATGAGCACCTGGCTCACCTGCTGTCTGAGATCTTCATTGTAGCTTTCTGTCGTCATCTGGAGCCGTTCGCTCTGGCTGAGCTGCTTCTGTAACTTCTGAAGTTCATCTTTACATGTCTTCAGCTCCTGTCGCAGCCCTTCTGCTTGTGATCTCAAAGACACAAGCTCTTCTTCCAAACCCTGTTCACTGGATTCAGGGTGTGGGTTTCCTTCTGCAGCCATTGCTGAGGATGTTCTACCTAAAATAGAGATTAGAATAAGAAAGTATAGCTGTAAGTGTAGAATTTTGATTAAAATCTTAAGAACTAAAAGAGTTAAAGATACTTTAATGCATTTAAAAATACAGAAATTATAAAATGATATGAAGTTCCACTTTTTACGTCAACAATTATCTTGTTTGTGTCACTTTTATATACCATAATTTTAAATAATTTATAATACATAAAAACAGCTGCGTATTTTAAACCAGTGCGTTCCAAGAGCTCAGAATTGTTTTGAGGTGTTCTCGGCATCAAATGACTTAAACACTCTTAACTAAGTTCCAGTTAAGGATTCGTTAATATAAATAACATTTTAATGCATACGCAAAAATCATGCAGAACTGAAAACGCTGCATTTGCAAATGGCAATAATCTGAGATTAGCAATCAGTTAAAGGCCTTAACTAATTGCATATAATATACGACATAATAAGAAAACATTAAACAACTTATAAACCGTGTTTTTAGTTTTATACCGCATTGTCCTCACCCGTATATAAATCACCCGTCTTCCCTGCGCGTTCCCAGATTTCCTGCGCGCGCGTCAATCTGTAAATCAAAGATAAACATCATATGACCACCGTGCACTGGACACATATTCGTGTAGATGTTTGTGTGATCGTAAAGTGCGTTACAGGGAGAAAACGTGATGAACTTTAATTCCACATCAGCGGTCGCTGCCATACTTTCACTTTGTGATGTCATGGCTTACTTACTCCCGCGTCACGTCCGGTTTTTCTATGGCGCCACAGCGCCCCCGGTGTAGAACCACTAATCTATAATAGTCATTATATAGATCAGTGTGTAGAACTAATTAAAGTGCGTTTGCCCGAAATGACAACCTGTTACATAAATAAAGACATATTCATTCATTCATTTGTATTTATTTACATGTTTCCTAGCCCTGAGCGAACCGTTCATCAAGCAAAGGAAAGAAATGTGAAATTACAACAACAAAACACAACAATAATACATTATATAGGTAATTTATACACTATAAAAATTATATAAATAACTTATTATAACTTATTTTCTTTTTTTTTTTTTTAAATAAAACGTTTTAAAACGCTAATTGTTGTCCATGAATTACAATAATATTCTTATTCTTATTATAAACAATAAAACGGGAACAAAAAGGCATATACAATATTAATGTGATATGTTTCATAAGAATGTTTAGAAATCATTTTCAACATTTTATCAGTGTTTCAAAGTGCATCAAATAATTATAACGTCGAACCTAAATAACGGGGGCCTGACGTCCTCAAAAAATATTTAATAAAAAAATAATTTAATGTAACTCCTTTAAACTAGCACTGACTCTGTTGTGTTGTTTTTAATAAAGCATCTACTTAAGCATTGAGTGACGATTTTATTTCGGGCAGCAGAGGGCAGTACAGCCAGTGAAATTACACCCTATCAATCG
Source organism: Enteromius mattozi (assembly GCA_032359235.1). NCBI lineage: Eukaryota > Metazoa > Chordata > Actinopteri > Cypriniformes > Cyprinidae > Enteromius > Enteromius mattozi. The sequence goes on from JAUMHE010000077.1 coordinate 3,197,276, forward strand.
TTTCAAAGAGATGTTAAAAAAAAATCATTGATTTTTTGTGTTAAATGTTTTAATCTTCCAGTCTAAAAAGTTCTGAGCTTGGAAGCCAAACTGTCTGTGACGTCAGTCGTTCAGGATATGAGACTAAATCAAATTAAAACCGTGTTTATTCTCACACCTGTGCAAGGTGAAGAGGAGACCACAGGTGCATTTAATATAAAAGAAGCTTCGAGGGCCGTTATAGACAGGAAATAGGAAATCAAGAGATTTATACCACCTCGCTTTCCTTCACGTCGTTTGCATGCGCTGCCTCAAGCACGTGCTAATTGGTATTTGCATAAGAAGTTTTAACGGAAGTCCCAAAACACAATGTGCTTCCTTGACTGTTAAACAAAACTGTGAACTCTACGCGAACAAGAGATGCTTAATTTATGAGTGTTTATTTAATTACTACACTATAGATGTGACTTCATTAAGTTGACAGGTTCAGAACTTTAGGCGCGCGCGCACACATTCAACAGCTGACGTTAATTAATAACACGACGTGTGAGTGTCATGACCCACGATTAAACCCTTCCTGTAAACGGTACGATAAAGTAAACCATCCATCTTGCTCGAGTTATGCAATATTTCCATGCTGATTAACGTTGCTTTGGGCGCAGCATTAGCTATGAGCAAATGTAATTAGCGGTAGGCTATTTGTTAAATCAAGCATCATAACCACTGCTTACTTAGGGTTACTGATTTAACCCTGTAAAGGCTACTCTATATTTGATATGCATTTTTAAAGCCTCTAAATGATCAGCATGCTCGAAAGCCCGTTGTACACCTAGTCTACTGCATGCCTTCTGTTGCATGATTGCTACCTTTACATTTATTCATACAGCAGATACTTTTATCCAAGGTGACTTACAATTGAGGAACACAACCAACAATTCATCACAAACAGGCAAATTATGCTTTTTAAAATATACCTTTTCAAGCAATTAAAAGACTTCACAACAATAAAAACCACAGAGCTTTGAATATAAAACTAAGCATTTAAAAATCTTTATATTAGGCAAATTATTGGGAGACGGTGATATTCATATGATTATATCTAAGTATTCTGTTATAAAGATCTTGTTGATTTACATTACAAGCTATCAGAATTACTTTTTGTGAATAAAAATACCAGCAACTGCAGCAAACAACATATGTTGGCTTGGTTTGGTCCTCTAAATAAAACTAAGGTGTTTTCCCTCCATATTCGCACTATTTAATACTATATGAGTCATAAAAGTCTGAATCATGAAATGTGATTCTCAACAAATAACACACTTTTATATCTGATATTGCACTGTTTTATTGTAAAACAATAAAAATAATGGCATGAAATGGAAATTGTGGTCATCTTCTATATTGTGATGAGTAATCAAGTTAAGCAACTTCTTGAACAGTAGAAATTGTCAAACCTTTCACCTCCACACAAAACTCACCAAACAACTGTGACCTTATAGTTGATACAAAAATTGCAACTATGTAACAAGAGAGAATGCACACAATAGAATGTTGGTTGCTATGGCTACTGAAACTATTTTATGGCATTTTAAAAGTAGAGAATGTATAGGTTTGTGCATCATTGAGTCAAATGTCAAAAGGTCAACGCTTGCACCTGGGATGAAACCTTAAATACTAGCTCAGCTATCACCCATCTGTGTGTTTCTTTATAAATCTCTGCAACGGATAATAATTTTTATGTGTTTTTTTGTCAAATACGCTCATTGTCAGATTGTGCTATCAAATGAACAATTATAAAAAGGAAGCCGCAGGGATAAACACAACCACAGAGATCGTTCTTTCTGATCTGATAGGATCCGCCTCGTTCTTTTATTCCGCGCACCAAGAATTCAATCAGCGTTTGTTTGTGCATGGAATTGCTGCTTATTGTAGTGTCATAAACGACGAAAGATTCCCGTTGTGCTCTCGGATTCAAAATGCAAATGCCCTTTCTGATGAGCTCAGCGCATCAGGGCTGTTGTACCGTTTTGCTGTGGATTAGCCTGTGTGTGTGCGTGAGGAAGAGTGTGAATGGGTTTGCTGGTGTAAGATGTTGTGTATGTGTGTGTTTGTAGAAAGAATGTTTATTCTACCCTGTCCTGGAGCCAAGCATATCATGCTTCTGGATATGTGTGTGTGTGAAGTGGCATACCCACAAGTGAAGGCTCTGCAGGACTAGCATTATGATGACATGCTGTGCGTAACAACAACGTCATCCTGGCGAGGAACAGCTCTCCAAAAAATACAAAGCACAGAGATAAAATCACACCAAAGCAGCTCATATCCCCCACTATCAGAACTTACATCAGTTTTTCCAGTCCCCCTGTAATATTTGTGAGAATACTGTAGAGCCATTATCACAAGGCAGGACTCTAAACCCATTTAAATTTTAATATTACTTAGAATTTAATGGTTTGATTATATTTAAGGTTTAATTATGGCTTAGTTTTAGATGTTTATAATAATAAAAAAGCAAAAGTAATTTCCCTATGTAGTATTTTTGTCTTGTTTTTAGTAAAAAAAATCTAAAGACGAATTTACTTGAGCAAAATATACATACACACGTTTACATGTATTCACTGCAAAAACATTTTTTCAAAGTAGTCTTTAATGTATATGTTATATATAGGCTATAATAATAATACAAAGTACCAAAAAAAAGGACTACATTTTAGCTGTTCTACTTCAAAATCACTTCTTCTTGCTGTTTCTTTGTATTTGCTGTAATTGTTTTCTGAGTGATTTTTTTTACACATTTTTTCCCAGTATATATACAGTATAAGGAAGGACACATCCTTTAATGAAAACTCAAGATCTGTCCAAAAAATTTTTGATATCATTATATCTCTAGAAGAAGTCTGAGCATAAAACATGTCACTTCCTGTTGCCAGCAGAGGCGCTATGACTAACTGAACATGGTCATGTAGATCTCTTTAGGTCAGGACTCTTATCAAACATGTTAAGTCTGGGGCAGTTCAGACATTGTCTGCCTGAATTATATCAACTTCCAATTTCATATCAAAACATCAAAGTTTGCCAGGCCACCATGGACACACCCTTCAACGACAACTCAAGATCTTCACAATGTTGTTGATCTGTTTAAATCTCTAGAAAGAGTTTGTTTAAATACAATGCATAAAATGGCAAAAATGGCACAAAACTTGCAGAGAAAATTTAAAATAACAGATTTACTGTTTTTTTGTAGGTATTGGTGTCTTACATGTGTCTACTGATTTTTGTGCATGTATGTGAAACATAGCTCGGGGGCACTTCCTTGACATTTTATAGGTGGCGCTATTCAGCCATTTTGCAACACGCACTTCGGAAACCCAAATCAGATGTAAATGTTCGTCACTTCTGCCCTATATGCAAACTTTCATTTTTGAGTATTTTTAGGCACCATCAGTGCTCGGGTCTATTACTAGTAAACCTACAAAAAAGTACAATTTTCATGGAGGCAAATTTTGCGTATGAAGAAAATAATTTCCTGTACGTACAGGATAACTTTCGCACACTAACCTGATACTGTTTCCGTTACGTGTATTTTCCCCAGCGCAGGAACAACTGCAGTTTTTCGAGTGGTTGTGAATTTTATTGTGCTTACGTGGAAGTCAGACTTCACTTTACAGTCTCGAGGAGACAAATAAGTATCAAAAATGTTATTATGAAAAACGGCTAAAACGCTCAGTTTTAAGATTACTGATGACAAAGTTTTCTTTAACTATTTAAGTAAATTATGGATGTTTGATGAGAGGTGTGATATTACCAACACAGTCTCATGACCAATTCGTACATATTTTACGTGGTGGCAAATTCGTACAACCTCACTCATATGAATTTGTACAATTTGTTTAAACCCCAGTGATGTGTAGGTTTAGGGGCGGGGTTAGGTGTAGATCATTCATACAATTTCATACGAATTGGCAGCTCAAAAAATATGTATGTTTTTCAAAGTAAAATGTCCAGAGAGTGGCGCTAAAACACACGATTAATACGTAACCATTGCATGTTTGCATTAGGTTGTTACAGGTATGTATTGCAATGTTTTTATAATACTGCTCGAGGTACGTTTTGTGGCCGTTCAGAATTCAAATATCCAGTGAGTGTCGCTAAAGATTAATGCTCATGTTGGAAATATCCCCTACACCAAACCTAAACCTACCTGATAGTTAGTTAGTTAACAAATGCAAAAGTAATTTAAAAGCATATTCCCTGATGCAGCCACGCTATTTTTACTTCCTTATGCTGATTTGAGCTGTTTTGTCAGACCGTTTTACACAGAATTCAAACTGGTGTTTTTCATCACCTAAGTGCAACACCGTATCACGTGAGCTACCGAGTAAACCTACTAAACTTGAAAACTCATACATATGAAGCTGTATGTGTGACGACAACATTCAAAAGTATCAGTTTTCAAATCGTGCTGGGCTGCGTTTCCCAAAAGCATCGTAAGCTTAAGTTGATTGTAGCTCCATTGGTTTCAATACGTAAAACGTACTGTAGACCAGGATGTTAAAAATGTTGTGAAGTCATAACAAAACATTCTGCAACTAATTGTGTGAAAATTAGCCTTTATTAATCGAAAATGTACCTGTAAATCACACTTTTGTGTGAAAAGGAATAAAAGTTGTAGGAGTTTTACTGCCTCTAGTGTTCATTTTAACTTGAAACTGCAGCGATTGGTGTGTATAGGTACGTTTTTTCAGTTTTGCAGAAATGTATGAAGAGGCACGTATTTCCAATTAGCCTAGGTCAGTTAAACAACTACCGTGTTAGCCTAAGGAAGAAAAATAACATAATTCTCAAATACATATATATTGCCGTGAAGATTTTAAGCTCACGTTTGCCAAAGTTCAGTGATGACGCTGACTGGAGAAAGGATCCTGGATCTCTAGAAAGGTCTTCTGCTTCATCAGACTCATGCTCAGGCTGATGGACGCAGCAGATGAAGTACCAGAGGGTGAAGAGTCTACAGCCAGAATCAGACCTGAATATCATGAAGGATCTATATTTAGAGATCCCATTAGAGCCTTTTTTAGACACATGCAGAAGACATGCACCAAACACACACGTCAAAACCCACTGATTTCTCTATGAGTGTGTGTTTCTGAAGATTCATTGTGCATTACAATGACCCGTTGTTGTCCTTTGGCTTATTTCCTGTCTGGACTCTTTTTTTTTTTTTGGTCAGTGTTTCATGACTTTTTCCCTTTGGCTGTTTATGCTGTTGGTTTTTATGTTGGTAAGGTGTCAAACCTGTGTCAGACTGAATGAAGCGTCTCGCTGCAGGGAAGCTCTTGGCCCGTTTGATGAATGCACTGTTGTGTTACTATCAAATGCCAGATTCAAGTCAATCACTGAGGTGTTTCCTCTCTTTCCCCCCGGGGTCTGTGGACTCCTGGAAGGCCGTGAAAATCCTGGAGAGGATCAGCGAACAGATGCACTCACTGGGTCATTTTGGGAGGTTTTTGTAACAATAATGTGATTGAAAATACAGTGATATTGTGAAATAATATTACAAATTAAAATATATTTTTTTATTTGAATATATTTACAAATAATATCAATTTATTTATTATTAATATTTATCTTAACTTCTTCATGGTTTGATTCCGTCAAAAATAAAATTATATAATTTTTTAGCTACATATTTAAAAACATAATGCCACATTATAAATCTTCAATGTAATCTATCCTTTTTTATGTTTTCTTTTACTGTTTTCTTGACAGTAGATTATCTAATTTAGCTTGTAACTTGGTAAAACAACAAAGGTTTCGATACATTTATTTAAGCTAAATTTAAATAATCAAAATTAGCTCATTAACTTAAAATATATATATATATATATATATATATATATATATATATATAAATGTAGCTAAAATAATTGTTTGAGACCAGTTACCTTAAAACAATCAGTAGCATTTTTTTCAGCGTAGCTTTTTTTTTTTTTTTTTTTTTTGGTGTAGTTTATAATCACTAGCCAGATCTATTGATATTGTTTTAAGAACTTCTGACAATACTAATGTGACGACATTTATATTACTTCATTGATGACAAGTCAATATTTATAACTCAAAATCACCTAAAGACAAATTGAGAACTAAAAATTAAGAAATAAAATATTAAATTAAAAAAACATTATTTTTAATAGTGCTTTCAAACAATTAATTGCATCCAAAATAAAAGTTTTTGCTCACATAATATACAGTATGTGTGTGTGCTGTGTATATTTATTATGTATATATAAATACAAAAACATGCATGTAAATATTGAAGAAAAATATGTAATGTTTATATATTAAATATATTTATATATATAATATCAATTATATGATAATTACATTTAAATATTTTCAAAATATTAATATGTGTGCTTTTATATATGCGTAATAAATATACACAGTATACAAACATATATAAACAAAAAATATTTTGCATGTGATTATTCGTTTGAAAGCACTAATTTAAACAGTTTAACAGGATTCTTTCAAATAAAAAATATTGTTTTTGTTCTGAAATTGATGTTGTTCTGAGAACTTAGTTGTGACATTAATTGCACCTCATTCATGTCAAGTCAACAAATCTCACCCCGAGTCACCTGAAGAGACTTTGAGAACTGAAATGATTGTACAAGTCTATTTTGCAACATCTGTACACTGCCTTCAGGTGAAGCTGTGTTTATCTTTGAAATCTTCATTTGCTCTGAACGACTCTCAGATGAGCATCAGCTTTGGGCCAAGTCGATGTCTCACGCAAGCTTGATTTTCTCCGGTTTGAGCTCTGATTGGTGAACACGTGTGTGACACATGCTCACAGATTCAGAGCATTGATCAAATCTCCTCTGAGATGAGATGGACACCGACAGTCAGAGAAGCGTGTAAACTGCAGTGATTTGTATGTGTGTGCATTGGTTTCTCATCAATTGATCTTGACAGCAGGATGCATGCTTGTGGAGTGTTCACTGAAGAGTGTCAGTGAATTTGTTCCTTGCATGTAACTGTTTTATCGACGGCTGTGTGATTCAATATGGCTCCGAATATGTTTGACATCTGAGACCAGAAAATGGTGCCTGATCGACGTCATCAATAATTAAGGTGATGCATATGTGTGGTTCATCTCTGTGGTTTACAGACAAATATAACAGTGCATGCACTGCTGACTCCTCACACGTTCATAAGGGGGTGATATCTCTGAGGGCCGTGTGGATCACTTCCTCATGAGCCGCTCCATTAAACACATTACAGCTATTACGTCTCTGCAGCACTCATCTTTATTTATTTACCTCTGCTCTTCTTTTATAGGAGGAATGAAATACAGCTTAAAGACATCATTGGTGTGGTGAATTATGTTAAGGGTACAGAACTTAGCAATCAGGAAAAATAGGGATGGATGGTTAAAAATTGTAGGCTAGAACTTTTAATGAAAATTAGTGAAGAGAACCGCTCTGCTCTGGGGCAGTACCTTTTCAAAAGGTACATGTTGGTACCTAAAGGGTCAATTTTGGTACATATTAGTACTTAAAGTGTACATATTTGAACCTAATAGGTACAAAAGTGTACCTTTTGAAAAGGTACCACCCCAGTGACAGATTTTGTACCTTTATTTCTGAGAGTGTATAGTTTATCACATAAGTGCAACCTTGATGAGCATAAGACACTTTATTTAAAACATTAAAAAACTAACCAGAACTAAAAAAATACAAAGTGTGTATTATAAAATGTTATATATCTATATTAGTGCTGTCAAACAATTAATCATGATTAATCACATCCAAAATATTTTTGTTTACATTATGTATGTGTACTGTGTTTATTTATTATGTATATATTTACATGTATTCATATAATTTAGGCATGTTTGTATTTATATATACATGTTACATATTATATATATGTACGCAATTACAGATATATTACATAAACACTTTTATTTTGAATGCGATCATGATTAATCATTTGATAACAATAAACATTACATGTGTATATGTATTATTTTATATTATATATAAATATATTTAATACATGAACAATTAAAAAAATTATCTATATACTTGCATGTGTTTGAAATTTATATATACAGAAGAAATACACACATTATATAAACAAAAATTTTATTTTGAACGCAATTAATCACAATTAATCATGTGACAGCACTGATATATTTATAAAAGCCATGTTATATACATGCATAAATAATAAACAATAAAATAAAAATCTGCTTTTCTTATCTCAATTATTCTCTGATCTTATCGTGGCTCATTTTGTCTCTTGTCTTCTCTTCTCTCTTCTTCATCAGGTCATCTTAGTGTCCTCAGGTTTAGAGTGGCCTGTGTGTTTAAATGTGTGTGTGTGTGTGTGTGTGTACCTCAGGCTATATGTCTCCTCTGAAACCTTTGGACACATCACACATCTCTCTCTCTCTCTCTCTCTCTCTCTCTCTCTCTCTCTCACACACACACGGGTTATACAGAGAGTTTTAGATCTGAATCTAGTTACATATGTTTTATAGAAATCAGCTTCAGTGCTTCAGCATCACATTACGTTATCATTATGCTAATATAATATTAGCGTTACATTAGTATCTCTGGAGTAATTCAGTGCTGGAGGCTTTCAGATGTTTATAATACACAACGTCTCAAATAGACAGCCTCTCAATAAAGGTGAGTGCTTCTGTGCGTCCCCTCATCGTCCCTGAAACAGTGAACCATTAAAATGTGTAATTCCATGTCTGCCAGTTATGAAACGCCATCTACCCCTCATTTACCAAAGGGCACTGCTTTATTTACTTCTGCATGCAGATACTGGCCTCTGTTTATACAGCCTTTTTTCCCTCTCTTTCGGTCACATCTCTCTGTTTCTGGTTGAAGTGTTCGTAAGAGCCTCTTTTATAAACTCTCTCTTTCCGTTCTCACACATGCACACAGAAACACATACACATGTCATTCTGTGTGTAGGCCTCTCATAGAGAAATCATTCATGTTCGTCATTATTGCATGAAGAGTCGGTGTGTGACCTCGTCCAGCAGTCCCTCATCAAACGCTCCACTTTATGTGTCAGGATGAGCATTTCAAAGAGAATTGAACACAAAACCTGTCACATGGAGCATCTGAGCCTTTTTACAGCTCCCGCATGTATTGTGATGAAACGCTTTTTGGGTTTAATGACACATTGTACACTTAAAGATTGAAATCTAAGTCAGTATTTGCTGAATATCATCATCACATCTGCAGTGCATATTAATGGACAAATAAGTTTTATGCAATTTATTTACTACACTATGAATGAAGGTTATCTTTCTACCTGGTCTCATGGCATAAACGTACCTGGGTGCACTTTTTAGGGAGACACAAAATATGTACCAATAAGTACATATTACTGCAGTTTTTTTTAAAAGAATGGACACTAGAGGCAGTAAAACTCAGACACCTTTTTTTCCTTTTAACACAAATTTACAGAGTTTCTATAACTTAAACATAATTTTCGCACAATTACTTGAAGAATATCATGTTATGACTTCATAACTTCATAAACTGATGCTTTTGAACATTAGCATCACACATATTCAGCTTCATATCTATGGGTTTTCATAGACGGTAGGTTTGTTCGGTAGCTCACAGAGTACAGAGATGAGGAGCTATAGTTCGAATCCTGTGTAACTACAGTTTGACAAAACAGTTCAGATCTGTGTAAAAGGAAGTTGAAATGGCACGGTTGCATCAACAAATGACTTTTTATATCAGTTTTGCATTTTGTTAACACTATCAGGTAGGTTTAGTGTTGGATTTGGTTTAGGGCATATTTCCAACATCGGAGTATTAACTTTTAGCAACAGACCACGGATATTTCAAGTCTGAACCGCTGCAATACATACCTATATCAAATAAAAATATGCCAGGATTCACGTATTGAACCTGTGTTTTAGCGCCACTCAGTGGACATTTATCCTTGAAACTGCGATGAAATGTGTAGTAAGACATGTAAAAACGGGTAATTTTTTTTTTATGAGACGAGGTTGTTATCTTTATATACCAAAAAGAGATTATGTAAAATGGAAAAAGATTTCTTTAGATTATTGAAATGTTCACACTAAGATAAATGAAATTGTTCACTGAAAGGTTCCAAAAGTGGACGTTTTAATCTATGACATATTGTTTGATAGATTTGAAAGTGCAGATGGTAAACATTTTTTTTGTATACTTTACATGGATCATAACAGAATGGAATTGAATAATAACCTGTCTCTTAAGATCTGGAATTGCTTCATGCAAAATGAGCTCAACACTAATTAGGCATTTTTGTACTATTACTTGATTTGAATATTTTCTTTGGACTCTTAAACAACACAGACAGTGCATGTAAATAAATGAGAATGAATGATTTCACTTTCAAACTTGGTTCACTGCAAGTGTTCATGCAATGGCGTTCGATGTTAGTAGTAACAGAAAGTTTATGGAGTTTATGTTTATGGAGATTTTACCATTTGTTGAACATATGCTACTTTTCAAAGGTTTGGGGTCAGTAATATTTTTCTGAAAGAATTTAATCATCAGTATATATGAATTCTAAAGTTACAGTAAAGACCTTTATAATGTTATAAAAAATTTTTGTTTTAAATAAATACACAAAATATTAAGCAGCACAAGTGTGATAATAATAAGAAATGTTGACACTAAAGACTGCAGTAATGATGCTGAAAATTCAACTTTACCAACACAGAAATAAATTATATTTTAAAATGCATAAGAAATAGAAAACCGTTTCACAATATTAGTGTTTTTACTGTATATTTGATCAAATAAATGGAACCTCAAACAGCATATAAGCAAAAACATCTAAAAATCATACCTGGACACTTATGTTACAGATAACTTCAATATTTTATCATTTTACAGCATTTTTTACACACTGGTGCGTGTTTGGGTTGGCATTTTCTTTTGTGTGGTTAGTTCATGTATAGCATACTTTTGAACACAGTTTTTTGGGATTTTGATTTGTTTGTGTTTTCAGAAAAACTGTTACAAATAAAATATATATATAAAAAATGTAACAAAGCCCAAACCTTTAAACTAATGCATTTATGGGTAAATATCGCTTTAAAAAAGCTAATAACCTTTCTACCCTATTTATCATCTCCACTTTATGTTTTTATAAATGTCTATCAGTATTATAACTGATCTCTCCAATCTTTCATGTGTAAGTTCTCATCTGCTGTGTCATAATGAACACATGGTTATATTTTTCTGCCATCATCATACCATTCAAGAACATCTCATAAACACATCCATCATATTTATCCTAACAAAGACAAGACTGGAGCCAAACGCTCATGCTGTACACATGTGTGTGTATATGTGTGTGTGTGTGTTTGCTTTCCTCACAGCTAAATGATTTATCTAAGCAAACTGATGCTGTATAATCCAGCATTAACTTCGCAAGAGGTGTTCTGTTATCTCGAATCCTTACCAAACTTTCCATGTTATGCTGTTGATTACAGTCAGATAACTTGGACAGATTTCTCAGTTTGTATAAATGAACAAAAATCGTGTTTACAGTAATGCATTTACAATCTAAAGGGCAAGTAAATACATTGAAATGCAGAGTATTACCATGCAAATACAAAAATTCTGTCACTAGTTACTAATTTTTAAACTTAGTAACTTTAGTGCAAGGAAGGACATTAGAAATTAACATATATTGCAAATTGTTCACAAAATACAATGTACATTAATCCACTTATAACAAAATTCCAACTGTAAAAGGATGGTTTAGACAATTTAACCTATAATTTAGTAGCAGAATTAACATGCATGCCTCACTTCCATTGCATGTGCATTGCAATAGACACAATTTTTGTTTGTTTTTGTAAGCTCAAAATTTCCAATTTCTGTGATCATCGACATGCCGTCGATAACTTGTATTGAATCCCAAACATTCCTTTAATCTCTATGAAATGCCAATAAGTCATTCTTGAAGCACAAAGAAGCCACAGAAACACACTCAAGTGACTCTCCAGTCCCTAGCGATGTCAACAATCTGCACTCACTGAGGGCCAACGGAAATACATTCCTATTTAGACAAGTTCATACGTCTTTTTTCTTGAAGCGTGTTCAATCTGTGCATAAGTATGTGTGTGAGTGATATCCTTGGAGAAATAGAAGATTAACGCTATAACAGTGGCCTCCTATCTGCCAAAGTGCGTCATTCTTTCTTCTCTCCCGCTGTACTCTCCACTGCATGGATGCAAGAATGAAATAAACGAAGCGGGGGGGAGCCACACAGTTAGGCGGGATCAGTCAGAAATTTGGGTCGGATTCCAATAAACACACATCACATGGTGTATAGTAGGTCGTAAAATAACGAGCAAGCACACGGCGAAGTATATTAGGTTTCACAGAGATCTGCAGGTTGGAGCTCAAATGAAGAAGCAGTCACAAGCACAGGTGCAAATGAGAGAGATTACAGTCATTTAACTGGTTTAGCCTTTTTTGAATAGAATAGAATGGGCAAAACCAGAACAATAATCCAATGCAAGGCAGAGGTCGGTACACAAATGATCAGGCAAACAATGAACACACAGCGAAAACGCTTTGTACGAGGGAAGATACTCAATATTCAGCGATTAGACTAACAAACATGAACACTTTTTCAAAGGCAAGACAAGAGGGTCAATGAGGGGGCGGAGCTGATCAACTGCTATGGGAATTAACAAGGGGCAGAGACTGAACAGGGGAAACACTGAAACAGTGGGGAACACACTTCATAATAAGAGTCCTTAGAGTACAATGCAGAAACACAGACAGGGGTGACACACATAATAGTCCAGGGTGGAGCGCCCTCTGGTGGAGCTCGAGGGCACTCTGGCTGGTGATTGTGACAGAGCCCCCTCCCCAAGGAGCAGCTTCCAGATGCTCGCAATACAGTCTAGGAGGGTGGTAGAGCAAACAGGGGGAGGGACGGAGGGCCAGGTCCCTGTGAAAGTGGAACTGGACCAAACACATAGAGCAAAGGTGGGCGTGGACTGTGGGGCAGAGATAGTGGCACACGGGATCACGGCAGTGCGGGCAGAGCAAACAAAGCAAAGGTCCTCCAGGGCGAGGCCAGCAGAGCGGATAAACTCCAGGACAAGGCAGATAGAACAAAGACCCTCCCAGGCAGTGCAGATGGTGGCGCCAGAAGCCTTCCAGGGCGGTGCAGGCAGCAGAGACGTCCTCCAGAATGGAGCAGACGGCACAGGCAGGACAGAAACTCTCCAGGGTGGAGCAGATGGCAGAAACGCCCTCCAGAGCGGAACAGATGGCAGAGACGCCCTTCGGGGGCAGAGCAGATGGCAGAGACACCCTCCCGGGTGGAACAAACGGTGCAGGCAGGACAGAAACTCTCTAGGGCGGAGCAGACAGCGCCGGCAGGATAGCAGCCCTCCAGGGCGGAACAGACGACAGAGACAGCAGAGACGCCCTCCAGGGCGGAGCAGACGGCGCCGGCAGGACAGCAGCCTTGCAGGGCGGAGCCGGCAGGACTGGAACAGAGAGCACAGAGAGGTTAATAACAGCCACTGCGACCGAGACAGTACATGCTGCGAGTACATATGAGGGCCAAGGCGGAGAAGGCAGGACAAATGCCTTCCAGGGCAGAGCAAACGACTCAGAAACCCTCCAGGGTGAAGCCGGCGGGACAGACGCCCTCCAGGGCGGAGCAGGCGGCACAAAGGCCCACCAGGGCGGAACAGAAGGCCAGGGCTGATCTGCAGGACACCAGGGCAGAGCGGGCGGAGCCACGACCCTCCAGAGTGAAGCCTTCGGAGTCAAGGGCGGAGTGAGAGCCCACCAAGGTGGCACAGGTGGAACGGGAGCCCACCAGGGTGGTGCAGGCGGAGCGGGAGCCCACCAGGGCAGCGCAGGCGGAATGGGAGGCCAGGGTAGCCCAGGAGACCAGGGCAGAGCAGATGTGACTGTAAGAGAGAGCACAGAGAGATTAATGATTGGCTCTTTGGCCAGGACAGTGCAGGCTGTGAGGTTGCAGGTGGCCTCCGGGGTCGGAACACGGCAGGAAGAGAGTTCAAGAGTGGCCTTCTTGGTTGGAACAAGGCAGGACGAGAGTTCGAAGATGGCCTCCATGGCCAGAATAGGGCAGGACGAGAGTTTGAGGATGGCCTCCGTGGCCGGAACAGGGCAGGGCGAGGCGTTATCAGCCTCCATGGCTGTGACTAGGCATGACGAGGACTTCGATATGGCCTCCTTAGCCATGACAGAGCAGGACGAGAGGCCAATGGTGGCCCTTATGGCCGAAACAGCAGAACGGGAGTTCAACGGCCTCCGTGGCCATGACTAGGCATGACAAGGGCTCAGAGACGGCTTCCATAGTCGTGGCAGGGCAGGACGAGGGTTCTATGGTGGCCCTTCTGGCCATGACGGAGCACAACGAGAGTTCAACAGCCCCCGTTGCCATGACAGGGCAGGATGAGGACTCAGAAATGGCTTCCATAGCCGTGACAGGGCAAGGCGATGGTTTATGGCAGCCCTTATGGCTGTGGCAGGGCCAGACAAGAGTTCAATGGCAGTGGTTCTGAGGTAGATTCGGGAGCTCCCACGTGGGCCGACGAAGTCTCGGGATGGCAGTGTGCGGCCCATGGGTCTGCCATGCTGGACACCAGCCTCAAAGGCCCCTGGAAAGCCCTGGTGTCTCCAAGTGCAACTTCCTCGATGCTGGAGAACACTGGAGTAGCATCCGAGGTGGCTGGAGACTGTGGCTTGAAATTCGCAATGGCTGAAGGTTCTGGTGTGGCAGCCATCTCATGTAGTGGTTTGGGATCTGCGGCCATCTTGTGCTGTAGCTGTGGCTCTGTGTTGGCGGCCATTTAGTGACCACACTCCCACGCGTCTGCCATTACGCTATCGCTCTCCTGAATGTCCGCCATTTTGGGCACCGACGCAAATCAGATGATCAGGCAAACAATGAACACACAGGGAAAACTCTTTGTACGAGGGAAGACACTCAATACGCAGCGATTAGACCAACAAACATGAATGCTTTTTAAATGGAAGACAAGCGGATTAACAAGGAGGTGGAGCTGATCAATTGCTATGGGAATTAACAAGGGGCAGAGACTGAACAGGGGAACTTCATAATAAGAGTCCTTAGAGTACAATGCAGAAACACAGACAGGGGTGACACACATAACAGTCCAGGGTGGAGTGCCCTCTGGTGGAGCTCGAGGGCACTCTGGCTGGTAAACGTGACAAAACCAACTATATATATATATATATATATATATATATATCTATATATACATATTAGTGCTTAATCGCAATATATTATATATTAATGCAATTAATAAAAAGTTTTTGTTTACCCAAAAAATGTGTGTGTACTGTGTATAGTTATTATGGATATATAACTACAAACACATGCATGTATAAATTTAAGACAAATAGGTTATGTTTGTATATGATTTTTTTTTATAATATAAAATATAATAATATAAATAAATAAATGTATATACAAGTAAATATTTTTAAATCTGTCTGTTTGTCTGACCAATGGCAGATGGGAGGAGTAAGCAAGAAACCTGTTTGGGGTCCATAAGATGTAAATATGCTTATTTTGTGGTATTAATCTAATTTTCTGTGTAACAACCTTTGTCAGAGAGTGAGTCTGATCAAAACAGGGATATTTCTACACAAAACAAAAAAAATGGAAGGTGAAGTTCATTCATTTTTTTATGCAAAATTCTCATGTTGTATACTATATTTTGTTGAAAAATATTTTTAGATCATCCACCACATACAAAAATACAGAGCACATACAGATGCAAACGTTATAAACAGCATGTGTAGTATGCCTGAATATATCCATTCATATTCTGCCAGAAGTCGGAAAACTGTACTAGCCCTATAGTTCACAAAAGGGAAATGTCCCCTTATTCCAGAGAACAAGTGTGAGAAAGACAGCTGACCTTTCAGTTCACCCGGGGCAGGTAAGACTCTGATAGAAGCAGACACCGGTGCAAGAACTGGGTTTAAAATGCCAGAACGGGGTGTTTGATGGGTAGGAACGTCTGCAGCTCCCTGAAGATGATAGTACACACTGGGTAAGGAGAAACCCAAACAGCATGATGTTGGTTTCATTGCCATGCATTAGAAAGCAGCCTTTAAGCACAAATACACAGCTAGTATCATGCATTTTTAAAATAACTGAATGACTGTTGTTTTCAAGGGTCAGAAAAAAGCACACTGCAATTCTTAGAACTCAAAACTTTCTCTTCCCTCCAACAAGAGCATTTACCGAACTACGGCAAAAATGACTCATCTAAACTTTTTCACAATTTCCTGACATCACACAGATAAATGCATGTTGCTATATGAGCACTGAGATCAGCGCTGTTACTCATTTCAGGCTAAAAGGGGGCGTTTCTTAAACAGACTGCTCAGAGAGAGGGTGAAAAATGGTCACGAAACACACAAAAAAGAAATGCATGATATCACTGCATGTTTGTATCGTGGCTTTGTCTTACCATTACCGTTTGTTGTTCCTAAATCGAGCTTATTAGAATTACTACACCGTAAAACACATCTTACAAACACCTTTTGGCTTTTGAGACGTTATTAAATTCCCTCATGAGGCTGTTTTCAAGAAACCCTCACGTTCTGCTCATACTGATTGTTTTGACCTGAGGTGACTTTCAGCGACTCTAATTCTCAAAGACCTTTAAGCTGAGAGCAAATAGGTTTAAGAGCAGTGAATATCTGTTTTAGTGAGGTGAAACGCTGTTACTCGCCTCACCTGACACAGTTGGTTCACTGTAGGTGTGAGAAAATAACAGCAGTCTCAGACAATTAGTGGACAGCAATATTAATATGCAAGTGAAAAGTTCAGCTGCCTTATAATATTATAATGAATTAATGTTATAAAAGGTTAGTTTAATCAAAAGTAAAAAATTCTGACATTATTTACTCACCTTCATGTAGTTCCACACTGGTGTGACTTTCTTTTTTTTTCCTGTATAGCACAAAAAAGCAACATTTTAATTTGCATAGAAGGAAGCAATTCATACATTTGAAATGACATGATGGTGAGTAAAGGACAGAATTTTCTTTTTTTAGTTCAACTATTCCTTTGAAACACATAATCATACCTCACTGACTCACTGTACGTGACATTCATTACTCCAATCAGACCAACTCACCTTCCTCCCACTGAAGTGAAACTCCTCTAGATTTTTCTGAGCTAAGAAAAGGAGTTCACATCTTCACTAAACAGAAGAATAGGAAATAACATGGTCCTAGATGCCTAGATGTGAACAGTTTTTTTTTAGGTGTTAAAATTAAATCATTGTGGAATATATATGTAGAGAAAGAGAGAGAGAGAGAAAGAGAAACTACTTACAATTTGTATTCTATTACTGATTACAAATTACATGATGAAAATTGTAGTCAGTAATGCATTCAAGATTACTAATGCATTCTGAATACTTCAGAGGATCAATAGAATTATGAATAATTTACTGCTATCATGTGAATAATTTGCAATCATCTAATCCATAAAAAAGTAAATGAAATCTGATTATATATATATATATGACTCTACGTTTACTGTCTTTTAAACAATATTATGAATTTAGTACTAGTGTGTGTTAAAAATAATTACTAGAAAATATTCAGGTCACTGCATATTCATAACAAATTACACACTATGGGGAATCTTAGTAACATTTCTAATTTTAGCCTGTTACACTTGCTCTTTTGCTAGTGCAAATGGCCTCATGGATTTGACCATTTTATTACTACGCTTAAAAATTTAGCTTGATAGTCTATTTTTATCAGACTATTCAATTAGAAAAAGTAGAATAAACACTAGGTATCTGTCAAGTCCCCTCTCTCCCTCTCCCTCTCTCTCTCTCGGACTCACACCAATTGATCCATACAGGCAGCCCCCCCTCCTCTATTTATGTGAGGGGGTATAAAAGGAGCAGCCTGGTCGGGAGCTCGCGGAATTCTTCTCTTATTGCGCAAATCTTCGCGGACAGACGCACGGAGATGTCAGGCACTTCGCGCGCACAGCTGTGTTTCCTCCTGTTGAGCGTCACGGCTCTCCGGGGACACGCGCGCTTTCTGGACATACAGGTGAGAGATTCACACCTGCTCGCTCACACACACACACACACACACACAATCGTTAGAGTAGCTTCATAGCTTTATGTTAAACTTCTGCTGATGTAACTACCGCGAGCTCTGTGTGTGTTTATTAGTGTTTTGGCTTAAACAGTCATTGTGCAATAACAATGCAATAATGATACGTGCAACTTTTAGTGTGTATCGTTTGTGAGCATATGCACTGCAAAATCTGTTTGTCAGAAAACTCAAAACAGTTTAATGCAAATACATTTTTTTTTTAAAATAGTTATTGAGGATCGAGCTGAAATACATCAACTGCAAGTGCATTTTTGTAGTGCACATGTTTTAGCATTTAATATGTGTGATTAAATAGGCTGTAGCCTATGTTTCTGTATGCAGTTTTGTATAGTGTTTCATTTCTATATAAAGTACAAAGTTTTATGAAACTTTAAGATCATATAAGCTCTTTTGAATCCAAGGAGTCCTAAAATCCTTGCGCACTACTAGTTGGAATGCAATAATAATTGATTTATTTTGTTTGTTTTTACGCCTTTTTCTGATTCGAGTCATTCCAATGTCCTGTTTTTTTGTTGTTGTTTTATCAGGATAACGAGATCAGCCCGGAAGGATTATTATCTCTGCTCAGCTCTGAACTAAAGCGAGAGTTACCAGAGGAGTTTGTGTACCGCCGAGCGCTCAGTGAGTGACAACAGAAACCTCTGGGATTTCATTTGCCAAACGATACGCGTCATGGATAATAAATGAATGATTTATATAGTGATGTTGACTTCATATGTGTGTTAATAAATAGTTTTAATCGCTATATTAGCACAGTATGGCACTTTTTATTATTTAAAGAGTGGTAATTCATTACTCATACTCTGTATTTGTTCCACATGTTCTTGTCTCGATCTTCTGTTCCTCTCAGGATGTCTGGACATGGTGGCCGTAGAGGGTCAGTTTACATTCACAGCGGAACGTCCACAGTTAAACTGCGCCGTGTTTTTCATCGGCGAGCCTAGCGACATCATTAGCATCGAGTATAATTCGGTCAACATCGACTGCAGAGGAGGGGATTTCATAAAGGTGAAATGTTCTTACATCTTTGTTGTTTATAAAGTCATTCAATTGCATTGCAGTCACTTATTTTGTTCTAAATTTGGAAAAAAACAGCTGGTGTGTTTGTGTAAATCTCTACCTGTTCAAGCTGCGAATGTACACTAAGCCAGGTTAAGCCAGGGCGCCAAAAGATCACGTGTCATTTCATTTAATGCTAGGTGATACAACAACAAGCATGTTTATCTAAAATATTCAATTAAAAATCCAATTTAGCAAAAGTCATTAGACTTATTCTGAATACAGCTTAACTAGTGCAACAAATTAATATCCTTTAATAAACTGAAAAACCCACTTGGGATACTGTTGAGGTTAATATATTGAATTAATGAGGAAACAAAATAATTTATTAGCACTGAAACAAAACTGGCGTGAACTCTACTGACCTGAAACAGTCAGGGTGAACTGAAGGGAATTATGGAAACTGAACCTGAACTAAATTAGACTTGAGGCACACACAAAAAAAATTATAATGGTGTAAGATATGCTTTCAGAGAATTTTCTTTTAGAAATTGCTAACATGAAATTTTACAGCAGAAAGACCCGAGTAGTAGAAAAATCATGTGTGTTTCATGCAAACCTTTTGTCTTTAAGGTATTTGATGGCTGGGTGATGAAGGGCGAGAAGTTTCCCAGCTCACAGGACCATCCTCTTCCTCTGTACGAGCGTTACACTGATTACTGCGAGACTGGGGTGACTCGACCGATCGTACGGTCGTCTCAGAATGTCGCCATGCTGTTCTTCAGACTCCACCAATCAGGGAGCAGCTTCACAGTAACATTCCGCAAACTCATCAATCCTTTCCGTAAGTGCACAGAAATACAAAAAAGACACTGGAATTTATGCTTTCATCGTTTAAAATGTTGCCTTTCAGCAGTACTGATGTACTTGAAAACTAATGTCACTAATGTCCAGAAGGTTCAGAGTATTTACACTGTCAGCCGATTGACATATGGCCCATGCAGAAACCATGCTTGAAGCTTAAAATGCAAGATACTGATGGTTAACCATCTGTCTCTCTCTCTCTCTCTCATTTTTTTTGTAGCCTGTAATGTTGTATCTCAGACCCCAGAGGGCAGTTTCACCATGATCATTCCACAGCAGCACAGGAACTGCAGTTTTTCCATCATCTATCCAGTGGAGATCCAGATTGGAGAACTCAGTCTTGGCCAACACAACGATCTCAAGGTGAGCATTTCCAGTAAAGAAATGTATTATTTACACAAATCAGCCTTCCCAGTGAATGAATAAAATAAAATAAAAAAATGTTACTTAATACATTTTATTCAGTTTAAGTGTATTCAGTTTAAGCACAAATCTGATTTCTAGTCAAGTAACAGCATTTACACAAACCAGCCAAAAAATAAGAATTAAAAAATAAAGAAATGAAATATAATTTTTTAATATATTTATTAACAATTTTTATTATTTCACATTGTTTATAAGGTAAAGTACAGGTTTGTTTTGGCCAAAATTCTCATGTTTAAATATGATTTCTGGTCAAGAAATGTAGTATTTACAAAACAAATACAAATTTAGATTAACAAAATATTATTTACAATTTTCATTATAAGTCTTTGTGTTGTTAACTTGAAGCTGGGTGTGCAGAACAACAAAGATAGAATAAAGTAAAACAGAGTTGTTGTTTATTTAATAATGTTTATTTGAGACAAGCTAATCTCTATAAAATATAGAGTTGATATAAAGGCACTGATAAATTATAATGAATTTGAGACTTCTGGTTTATTCATATAGCGGTCCATTCTTGGCTGTGCTGGTTCTGGAGACTTTGTGGAGCTTCTGGGTGGAAACGGCATGGACACGTCCAAGATGTTCCCTATGGCAGATCTCTGCTACTCCTTTAATGGACCAGGTGAGCATTCCTACTTTATCTGTTGTGCATTATCATTGGTTCCAGCAGCAATCATGCTCAGCAATTTA
Source organism: Enteromius mattozi (assembly GCA_032359235.1). Classification (NCBI taxonomy): domain Eukaryota; kingdom Metazoa; phylum Chordata; class Actinopteri; order Cypriniformes; family Cyprinidae; genus Enteromius; species Enteromius mattozi. The sequence goes on from JAUMHE010000077.1 coordinate 3,218,464, forward strand.
GCGTGCAAAGAATCTCATAAACCTCTCCATATCTCTCTTCCCATCAGCTCAAATGAAGGTCGGCTGTGATAACACTGTGGTCAGAATGGTGTCGAGCGGGAAGTTTGTAAATCGAGTTAGTTTCCAATATCGGCTACTGGGCCACCAAGAGCTTCAGCAGATGAAGGGCAACAGCGTTGAAGACGTGTGTTTAAGAGCATAAGAACCTCTTCGTTCCCTGCTCTTGTTCAGGGGGATGCCAAACTTAGTTGAGTTTGAGCCTTTGTATATTTTCCTTGTTACATTTTTTTTTTCTTTTTTGCCTCATCTTTTCATTCGACACTTCTGTTCTTTTTAATATCATAAACTTGTAAGATCTGTGGCTGATGTTAAATAAAATATGTACTTGTGTCGGTGCACATCACTGTTTGTTCAGCATGTTTCATTTTGAAGCACCCAATAAAAACTGGAATTCTAAAGAGCGGTACTTCACAAGTATTACAATCCAGTATGTACGACAAATGTAATTGTCTTTATTTATTTATCTGTATTAAAGAACTTTTGTAATAAAATCAGTAAACATGAGCGAAGAGAACTCTGGTTACGGTAATTTTTAATTTTACACAAGAAAACTCAGGCATTTGTTCTAATCTACTCATTTTGTAGGGTGAAGCAAATTTGTTTTGTCACAAATTACTTGGTGAACTTCCATCAAAGGAATAGTTCACCTAAAAATAAAAAAATAAAAAACCGCCCTCAGGTCCTCAGATGAGTTTCTTCGTCAAAACAGATCTGGAGGAATTTAGCATTGCGTCTCTTGCTCACAAGTGGATCCTCCGCAGTGAATGGGTGCCAGAATAAGAGTCCAAACAGATGATAAAAAAATATCAATAATCCACACTACTACAGTCCATCAGTTAACATCTTGTGAACAGAAAAGTTCAGTGATTATAAGAAACAAATATATTATTAAGATGTTTTTATCTTCAAACCATTGCTTTCGGCTAAAACATAAGAATTTTTGCGTGAAATACTTCTTTAAAATAACATTTACTGTGCAAAAAACACATTGCTTTATATTTATTATGTAATCGTAATGCTTATTGTTTAGTTGCACAATTAAAAGTGTGAAATGTATATGAGCATCTAATCTCACAGTATGTATATTTTTTTACACAATGCTAAAAATGCAATGATTGCCTGAGAATATCAACCTGAATGAACGGCAAGTAAAATGTCAGTGCACTCTAGGATAGGCTACTTTTCTGAGATTGTCTCTATTATTGAGCCATCAAGTCTAATTTTCATAATTTAAAAAACTCCAATGTTTTGAATAACATTCAAACTCATGATAAAACAAGATACACAACTATCACTTTAAGAAGCTCTAGTCTAGGCAGTTGGACCTTTCCATGAAAACTGCTGACCTGAATCCAATAGACTGCTTCATCTATACTTTTAAATCAACAGATCGATAAATGTTTTATCGCCACACTCTTGTACTGCAGATTCTCATCATCATCGCTGACAACCTGCTCACATCATGACTGCAGAGGAGTTGGGCTTTGCCTTATCCTGTCAAATCTGTCCTATGATGGAGGACAATGTTCAGACACGTCTTTCTTTTGCATGCACCAGGCATCACCAAGGTCCCCTCGACATCTTGACCGTCCCTCAACATGGCGTAGGAACTAAAAGAAGTGATTGTGCTTAAAGAAATAGTTCAACCAAAATCATTATTACCGTAAATACTTTATACCACTACTTAAAAATGTTATGGTAGTAGTTCATGTAAATATGTGGTAATATATTAAGTTGGAAGCATTTACCTTACATTACAATTTGTTTTGGTAACACTTTATTTCGATGGTCCACTTTAGACAATCTACTAACTTTGCAACTCCATGTCAACTAGCAGTCATTAGAGTATTAGTAGACTGTCTGCTTAATATCTTCTAACACTTTATTTTGGTGGATCCACAACATACAACATACTGACTATCAGAAACTTTGCAGGCATATGCCAACTTATTCTACTAACCCTAAACCTACCCTCACAGTCTACTCTGAGAATTAAAGACATGTAGTTGAGAATTAATGAGAATTAGTTGACATGTAGTTACAAAGTTACTTATAGTTAGTAGGATGTCTAAATGGACTATTGTAATAAAGTGTAACCTTTTTTCTGCCAGATAATTAATGTACAGGTCACACAAAAGTCTAAAAAATGATCTTACACTCCTAATAGAGGATAGGAAAATACAGCTACTCATAATGCACTGCAACATAAACAGCTGTGAATTAAGTAGTCTATTTCTTCTAAAATAAGTAACTACTCCAAGGACTTTTTCCACTTGCCTCGGGTTTTGTTCTATTTCTATTTTATGCTTGCAATTTAGAGTTTGCAATGCTATTGCAATGCTCTGGGTTATGAAACCAGAGCAGGGTTAGCAGCGAGTTCATATTGTTAAAGGGTTAGTTCACCAAAAAAAGAAAATTAGCCTATGATTTAACTACCTTCAAAGCATCCTAGGTGTATGCGACTTACTTCTTTCAAATGAATCCAATCAGTTATATTAGTTCAGAATACATGAAATCCATAATAAAACATCCCTTACACGTCTCCGGGTGGTGAATAAAGGCCTCCTGTAGTGAATTCAATGCGTTTTTTTTTAAGACAAATGTCCATATTTCAAACATAATAATATTAGTAACGAGCACAGAGAGAACAAAACAAAATGCTGTTAACAAATTAGAAGCACAAAATGAGGACTTGTAAAGAGAAATGTTGGAGGATTTCGATATAGTCGTAAGGATGACTGATTTTTCATTGCTAAAGTAGGGAAACTTTGTTTTACACCATGCATGCGGCACATACTGTACTCATACTGAACATCTTCCACTACACACAGAGAAAGTGAGAAAAATGTGTTTAATATATAAGAGGCCCCAGGAGCCATGTGTATTATTACGGATGCGCATTTCATTTCACGTCTTCTGAACTGTTGACAACAAACACCCTAAGGTTCGGAGAGACCAGGACAATTTTTAATGTAACTCCAACTAGATTCGTCTGAAAGAAGAAAGTCACATACACCTGGATGCTTCAAGGGTGAGTAAAACACAGGTTAATTTTCACTTTTGGGTGAACTATCCCTTTAAGCCTGCATTGCGGGGTGTCAAATTTGTACATTAGATGCTACACAAAATCAGTCATGTGCCTCATAATCACATGCTGTGACAGAAACACCACGCCAGTTACATCCACCCAAACACCACCTTAATGTTTTTTTTGCAACAGTGGGCGCAGCCATTTGTACATTGAATGTGTCTGGTTTACGGTGTCATCCAACTATGTTTAGCTTTACAAAACTGCTTGATGCTTAATATAATAATTAAGATACTACATTAAAATAATATGCTAAGACACACCAATTTTTTATATCAAGCAGCAAAAGGAACTATTTTGTACACCTAAAAATAGATGGACGCAGATGAGAAGCCAGACCTATAGAATTTACAAATGGCCACGCCCATTTTTGTGTCAAAAAAGGTGAATAGTTCACTGAAGTCCACTCAGGAAAAACTTGATAGTGCAGTTGGCAATACGTAATTGGCCACTGCTAGATCTGAATGTAAATAGGTCACGTGTTGCGTTCGTCCAATCAAGGACACTGACACCGTGAATATGCAAAAAAGTTAAGTGTGATTATGAATATACAGCCTTAATTGTTAAACCTTTTTGTTAAAATTATGATGAAGTGTCAATGTGAAGTAACCCAGTATTTTATGTTTGATTGACTGGGTGTGAACAGCCCTAGGGCAATATCGTGGTCACATTATTACTGCTGGCATTTTTTCATGGGTAAATGTTATTTTGAAATTATGTGCACCGATGAATCCTGCATAATAAGACATATATGCATAAACAAAGTGAAGACATTATCTAGATAAAAACCAAACCAAGAATTTCATTTCACAACAAAAACAGCTGTAGGTTTATTGATGTGAAACGTTCGGACAGAATATTTTATGAATGAACTGTGTGTGTGTTTGTGTGTGAAACTACGACTCTTATTGCGTCTCTGTGGGATTTGATGAGACGGGTCGCCTCACGCTTGATTAAAGGTTGGCGCTCACATTATCCCGGTCGGAACCACGCGCTCCAGAGAGAGTTTAGCAGAATAATTGATAACGAGCTGAGAATCCCAGCAGGACGCGCAAAGAGGTAAGCACAGCTGCGCTAGTCCCCTACTGCGCACATCAACGCAGAAATCAGCCAACGGTGGAAATTACACCACCACTGCCACACGTGGGACCGTCATAGGGAGAACGAGCAAGAGAGAAAGACAAAAAAAAGAGAAAGAAATCGAGATTGAGGGAGAGAGTTGCATCATGAGCAAAAGGGAAAATATAGCTGGGTTTCACAACAACGAACTTACAAAGCGTTGCAAAAACACTCAAATGATCAAGCTGTAAAATGACAAAATAGAATCTGAGAACTTTACTAAACAGATGTCAAGACAACCAATAGAATTACAGCAATGAGAGGCAACTGATTAATTGCTAATTTGCTAACAGTGAGCGTAGCCTCTCAAACAAATTATTTCCAGATCTAACTTTTTTTTCTTTCTGTGAAGCACAACAGGTAGGCTATATGCTTAAAGCCGTACTCTGCCCCAAAATGAAAACTAGTTATGTATTAATTACATACCCCCATGTTGTTCCAAACCCGTAAAAGCTTTGTTTGTCCTCAGAGCACAAGATATTTTGGATGAAAACCGTGAGGCTTGTGACTGTCCAATTGACTGCCAAGTAATGAACACTGTCCAGGTCCAGAGAAGTATGAAACACATCAACAGAGTACTCCTGCCATCAGCCCTGTTGAAAAAAAACCCAGCATGCTGGTTAGGTATGTTTTGAAGCTGGTATGGTAAGCTGGTCAGACCATCTTAGGACCAGCACATGACCAGCTAAGGACCAGCTTAAATCAGCTCAAACCAGCATACATACCAAACCAGCATGCTGTTTTTTTCAAAAGGGAGTGGTTCAATCTGAATGTTATGAAACGGTGAGAATTTTTTATATGCAAAGACAATGACAAAAAAAAACTTTTTTAATAATTCGACTCCTCTATGTCTCTCTGCATCACCATAGCACCAATTTGGAGAATATCCCAATATTAATAAACAATTATGACTGTCAAGCAACATAAAAGTATGAAAGGAAAGCTCCATCTGCCATCAGTGCTTCAACCCTAATGTTATGAGAATAGCTATGAGAATACTTTTTGTAGGAAAGAAAACAAAAATAATGACTTTATTTAAAGATTCGGCACCGAAACGTCACCGTAGCGCCATTTTGGACAGCATCCGTTGGACACATTTTACACACGTTACGCGCATGAAAGTGGTAATTGTTTGGCAGTCAATGGGACAAGAGTCCCGGTTTTTATCAAAAATATCTTAAAGTGTGTTCTGAAGATGAACAAAGCTTTTACGGGTTTGGAACGACATTGGGGTAAGAGATTAATGGCAAACTTTTAGTTTTGGGGTGGAGTAACCCTTTAACAAAAACTTTTTGAAAATCCCTTTTAGAAAAATGAATGGAAAAATACTTTATCACAGAAAAAGTGGGCAGGCACTAATGTACTCAATAACTGACCTCAGAATTTTTGCAAAGGACCAATCAGAATCAAGCATTTCCGAGAGCTGTGTAATAAAGTAAATTGCTCATTTGTGTAGTTGAACGCGTGGCAGTGACATTGATCTGTTCAATACGTTATCTGATTCCCCTCAACCTGCTCTGTTTAAGCAACAACAGGCACATCTTACATGGAAATCAAATGAACATTGCAAAATCTGATTAGCAGGTACAGAATATCTGATTATGTCATTTTAAACTACGTCAGCAGGACAGATGCACGGCCATAGTAACAATTAGATGAGACCCTTGTCACCACCCGACCGCATCTCACAAGCTTCTGTGAATTCATCACATGGTCTTTATAATGCCTCCATCCCTGAGATCAGAGAGCCATCTGATACAGCAGTACTTACGCTTGTACCAAACATAGTTTGAGCTTATTTTGTCCTTGGGTTTGCCTTATGAAAGACTTCATTTCAAAGAAATCTTGAATCTAAAAGGGCAATTTTATAAAATGGCTGAAATTCAGCGTACGCTCTCAGCCGGCTAATACCACAAAACAGAGACTGGAAGATGCTGCGCGGACGAAGACAGAGAAGAAAAAAGATGAAAAGAGGACTTATTTGTGTATGATTAGGCTAATGACCCATGTCCTGTTTATCAGACTGGAACAATCGATGCTAATGTTAACACTATGACGCTATGATGCAGGGTTAATGATGTCACGTACACACCGCAATCACAGTTCCTCGTAAGGTATTGTGGGTAGCGGATCTACCTAATGGATTCAAAACACTCAGATGGCAGATTGAAAAAGGGCAATCAGAACGTCTTTGTTCTTGACGTAGAGCCGCTCGTACGCTTGCAAAGAAGATAGTCACGCTTCGCCGTAATGAGAGGCCACTTCTTTAAGCGTGAAACTCACCATTAGCACTGTCTAATCCATCATTTGGATCACTTTTTTGTTCAAATCCTTCAGCGGAGACGCAGAAGGATGCGGTGGATCTCACAGGCCCTGTCAAGTATATGGTATATTTTAACTCCAAAAAATTAAGACATGATATGATATTCTATTTAAAAACAAACCCATTTATTGTTCTTTTGTTGTGAAATGTTGAGATGTTGTCAACTAACTAAAAAAAATGTATAAGTTGAAATGCTATATCACGACATCAAAAAAAAAAAAAAAATTAATTAATTAATTAAAAGAATACTTAAAAACAAAAACTACTAAAAATGCACATAACAACAAAAGACTAAAAAAATTTAAATAAAAAAACTAAAAAAATATAACAGAAAAGCAAATACAAAATATTAATAAATACTATAATACTACATAAAAATACTGAAATAACACTTAACAGAGAATGGTATGATTACAGAGAGTAAAAAAAAACTCTACTAAAACCTCACAGAAGTCTCATTTTCTCATCTTGCTATATAATGTAACATTTAACTTCAATATTTACTCTCTCAATCCAGTCCGTGCCAGGGACTAACATAACTAACCAAAAAAATGTCTGTGTTTTATAAAAATATGTTGTGAACATGTTTTAGTGAGATTTACCCATATATATATTCCATATCTGAGACAACCAGATACTCAAGTTAGTTCTTTATCATTTAGAGCCTAATTTTGTGAGGTAACAGTATTTTAAGGATCTATTTATATCCTTTATTGAAGTCTGTGTCCGATCAATTGGATAAATTCACAGCCGCAGGTTTTTCCGGGATGCAGAGCTTGTTTTCCGCACTATCTGTGGTTATCAGTCTCGGTCGTGCACGTTTCTCTGTTTATATTCCTGTTAGCTGGTCGTATCTCCACTTCCACAAACACAGACACACACACACATAACAAACAGTAACACACTGACTCTTTCCTGCCGGTTGAATGAAGCAGCATTCATTGTGAGCTCTTATCAGTGCGGTAAACGACATCTTCCTATCTGAGTCACTGAGGGAATAAAGTTTGTCTAAACTGCAATGAACACACACAAATCCAACACACATACTCACTCATAGGGCCAGCTTAAATATCCACTTGTGTCTCCTAAAAGTCCTTAGAAAAATAAAAACAAACAAATTAGACAATTTTTTACACACAGTGTCACTAATATTCACACAGTAGCACTAATATGAATAGCATATACAGTACAGTTCAAAAGTTTGGTGTTGGTAAGATAACATTTTCAATGTTTTTGAAAGAAGTCTCCATTTATTTGATTAAAAATTCAGTTAAAACAGTAATATTGTCAAATATTATTAAGAACTGCTATTTAAATACATTGTAATATGTATATTATTCCTGTGATGCAAAGTTGTACAGTATTTTCAACATCATTACTCCAGTCTTCGGTGTCACATGATTCTTCAGAAATGATGATTGCCAATAACAATAAAACTGAAATTTAGAATTTGAAAAATTTGAAACACTTTTGAAAACTCTTTTGGAAAAACAAAAACAAACGCTACAAAATTACATTACAGCGTTTTTTTGTTGTTGTTGTTTTTAGAAATCCTTGCTGGATAAAAGTACCCCAAATGTTTAAACAGGTGTGTAGATAAATTGGAAAAATGAGAAATACTTGATTTTGTATTGAGATGTTTGACATTTTATTGCAGACTTTGTTATCCTGGAAAATCTGGGCACAGTTTGTCACAACACTGAGATCTCCTGAAACTCTAAAAGAGATTAAAAAGGTGAAAAATCTCAGAAGCATAAATCAACGTTTCAGAAATAATTACACATTTTTAAAGAGATATTTTTTCTTCCTGTAGCTGAATGAGAGCATCCATAACGGTTTCGCTAAATGAATAACAATCTGTTCCTCAGAAATCACTGCAGTGGAGCGTCTTGAGCAAGTCCTTCTCACAATCCTGCTGAGATGGCAGCCGACACATAAGCCTCAGGTGTGTGTGTGTGTGTGTGTTTGTGTGTGTTCAAGGATATTAGTGTGACGTCCGCTCATGTCCACAGAATGGGATTCTGAGCATAACATTGGACACTCAGTCAATCGTATGAAAGCCATGAGTGATGCAAAGCCTTTCTGAGTCGTTTAGCTTCAGCATGACAAACACTCTCTCTTTCACACACACACACGTTCTTCTGCAGTCCACCTGCTGTGAAAGTCTATAAAGGTGTGAAAGACACTGGTACTAACTCAGGGTGACGTGACGTTGTTGGCGCTGATAAGTGCTTTCATCTCATGCCACTGGAGGGCAAACCCCACAGAGACGAGCGTCATCCTCTTCGTCACACTCATTATCCTCACGTCACTTTGACAAGTTTTCTTTAGAGGACGTTTGAAAGTTGTCAATTACAGCGCGTCTGCACAGAAATGTTCTGCGGGGGAAATAGGGTTGAGGAGATCTAATCAATAGAAACGGACCTCATCTGATTTAATTTGAGAAGCAAATCAGCGGATTTGGGTCAGATTCAGCTCAAATGCTGAGAATCAGATTCTTCTGCTGTTTCTCATCAACTTCTGATTCAGTCAATCACTCAGTGGACCTAACGTCATATATATATATATATATATATATATATATATATACAGTATATATATATATATAAAAATAACCCATTGATTTAGAATATAAAATTTATGAACTCAAGCCTAGTTTTATTAGTTTTACTTCAGAATAATTTTAACATTTTGGCTCCGAATGGTTATTATTTTGTGCATAGCATCGTTGAGATTACATAGATACATACTGATACTGAAAAAATATGAAATTTCAGTCAAAATATGCTAAACATTAATGTTAAAAATGTTGGTGTTATTTTATTAATGCTAGCCAAGGCTTTATTTATTTGATCAAAAATACAGTAGAAACAGTGACATTGTGAAATATTATTACAATAAAATAACTGCTCTATTTATATTTTAACATATAATTAAATTGAATTATGTATTTTTTAAAATATAATTTATTTGTTTATACACTGAGCATCATTACTACAGCCTTCAGTGCCAAACAATCTTTCAGAAATAATTATAATAAGCTGATTGTATTATTATTAATGTTGAAAACAGTTGTGGTGCTTAATATTTTTGTAGAAAATGTAACACATTTTTGAGGATATTTTAATAAAAACAAAAATCCCAAGAACAGCATGTATTTGAAATAGAAATCTTTTAAACATGATACAATCTTTTATTCTTTTTAACACATTTTACACTTTTGATAAACCTAATGCACACTTGTTGAATAAAAGTTAAATTAAATTAAAAATTAAATTAAATAACAATTTTGAAATTGAGATTTATACATTGTCTGAAAGCTGAATAAATAAGCTTTTCATTGATTTATAATTTGCTACGACATATGCACATGACAATATTTGGCTGAGATACAACTATTTGAAAATCTGATCTGTTATAGATAAGATCCCTAAAGTTGTAAAAATTAAAGTTTTAAAACCAAAGTATATCTTTATAAAAAGTAATGACTCATTTAAACACGACCCCCACGTTTCTACATCACAAAGCAGGTTTATTTTCAAACACAGCCCAAATGTTTACGCAAAGAAAGAAGGCAAAACTATTGTTCTCTCTGTAGTGTTGCTGCGGGTGCCATGTTCTGGAGACGCTGTGTTTCGTTGTGAAAGTGAAACTACTTTGTTTGTGCTTCCACACAAGGACACAACTAGAAATCAGTGATCAAGTTGTTTTCACAACACTGCTCCAGAACAGTTTAACACAAATCTAAACACATTGCGTTACACCAAATACACCAAATATTGTTCTTTTTAGCAACATCATGTGACCCCTTTAAAAAACAATCTTTTTCACCCATACAATGTATTTTCGGCTACTGCTACAAATATACCCCAGCGACTTTTGTGCTCCAGGGTGACATATACTAAAAACAGTCTGGATCTATTTTACACGTCACTCCTTTCATTCAATACTCTGTAATTATAATCATCAGCCGAGTTCTGTCTCAGGTACATTGTTCGTGTGCATTCTGATGACGTTTCCACTAGTGAGCTCCTCAAATAGCTTGTAAGTGAATAATCCTCATTATTTTCGGCTATAAATACCATTTCTCTCACAGCGTAATGACCCATCTGTGCAGTGTAGTGTGTGCGACAGGCCCCAGAGTGAGTTTTACCGGGGCCTGCTCTTCTTTAGATAGAGTGGGGAGCCGTAACTCAGGTCTAAAACAGATTACAGACGTCCGGAAGGAAGGGGCGTGGGCAAGATGGATGAAACCGCCCAGCTCTCCGACATATCATTCACTTCTAATGAAGAGTCGGTGGATGGAGGGAGTGACGCAATGCCTGACAGAGGAGTGGAGGTGTGGAGGGAGTGTGTGAGGAGAGATAAGCAGCTAGTGAGGTGTCTGAGAGTCTCTTAGATAAGGCCGAATGAGGGGTGGTGATTGTGATTATCCCGCGGGAACACGCCGGAAATGGATCTCAGAGTGGACTTTTAATAGGGCCGTGCACACACTTTTTCATGCGCCTCTCTTTTTTCCCTCGTTCAAGCCGCGACTTCTCCTCCTCCTCTTCTTTGACCCTTGTGTCTGTGGAGAACGGTGATAAATGGCAGGTTCGGTGGGAAGGAGAGCGAGAGGGGGCGTAATCGCTCGTCCTTGTTTCGTCTAGTTTTCTCTTATCGTTGTCACCGGTAAACAGACGGCGCTTCACGGGGCTGGATTTGTCTTTGTGAAGGCCGCTGTTGACACCAGCATCTCTCTTCCACAGACGGCTGGAGACCGATGCAGCAGAGCAGAGGCCTAATCTCAGACACCATCTCCCAGAACTCATTCGCTGACACCAGCCTCGGTGAGCAGCCTGAAACAGCAACAAAACCAGCGGGATTACACCCAAGAATCTTTGGTGGGTGAAATAGAGCACCCTGTTTTTTTAAATCAGAAACTAGATTATAAAAAGAACCAAAGAAATCGAAAAGGTTCTTCTTTGGTTCTTCAGTGACATAATTCATAGCATCACACAGTATGGAACCCATAATATCCATCTATGGTTATTTAATGGCATCATATAAAACAAAAAATGTTCTACTACTTTTTGTTTATGGCACTATAACTTAGAAGAATGTTGTTATCTTGATATTTTCCCGTGACATCATAGAAAAAAGGTTTCTATGTGGTCTTTTAAGGCACATAGCACTTAAAAATAAGTGAAACTCAAAAGTGTGCTTCTTTATCATAATAGACCAATTTTGGTATTTGTAAACAGTAATGTATTTTTGCAGGTGTCTTGCACTCCCAAGATTGTATCTCACAATTCTGATAAGAAAAATTATCTCACAATTCTCTTTTTTCTCCTTGGCTCAGAATCATGAGTTTATATATCCCACACTTTTTTCCTCAGAACTGACAAGCTCGCAAATGTTGGGTTAAATCAAGTTCTAAAGTCCGAACTAGGAGATAGAAACTAGAAAAAATGAGAATTGTGAGATAAAATAGGTAAATGTTATAGGTTCAAATAGTATCTATCACTTGCATATGTGAATATTATGTGTAGACTTATTGTTTAAATCAAGTTTATGCTTTAAAAGTATAGTAATCATAGCAATTTTAATCCATAGTCTTTCTGCTTAAACGTCTGTGTTTAGCTTTAATGGCATCTTTGATGATAATTTTCTAAAAAAAACTGTTTGTATTACAAGTCTGACATCCAAAGGCACACATTTTTTTTTCTCTTATTCCATGGATTTTATACACCACATGGAATTAAATGTTCTTTTATGACATTATGGCATTTTTTAAAAGGTTCTTCTGTGGTTCACTTATGGCCTATCAAAATCTAAAAACAGGAAAGGAGCCTCTTTTCTAGCCTCATATGGAAGCCATAATAACCATCTGGTTATTATATTGCATTAAGCAAAAATTGTTGTTTTATGTCATTGTGCATCAACAGGAACTGAAAAGTGCTCTTCACATGGAGCCTAAAATGTTCTTTTATGGTTCTTCTAGGTTGCCACATGGAGAAAAACGTTTCTGTTATGACATTATAGAAACTGAAAAGGGTTCAAAAGAACCTTTTTGTCTAAATGGTTCTAATGGTTCTCTGTTCTCCTATTTGATAATGTTCAGTGCTTTGCTACAATCTGTATTGTTAAAAGCGCTATATAAATAAAAGTGATTTATTGATATAAAGAACTGAAGAACATTTCTGTTTCACTTTGTGGCAAAAGAAGGTTCTTTCAGCTATAAAAATGTAAGAAAGAGATGGTTCTCTAAAGAACTCTTTGACTGAATGGCTCTTTGTGGAACCAAAAATCGTTCTTTTATGGAATGGTTGTGAAGAACCTTTTGAAGCACCTTTATTTTTATGACATCAATGAAAAGGGATCCTTCAACATGGAACTTAATGTTCTTCTGTGGCGTCACAGGAATGGCATTTATAGCATTTAAATGTTCTTCTGCGGTTCTACCATGACAATATCAGGCGGTTTGAAGAGTGCACCTCATAAGATGCAAACGTATGTGGTTGTCCTGTTTCTCTCTTTACCGTGCAGTCTGCATATTAACTGGGCCTGTGGTTTGAGAAAGCAAATGTTTTGCCAGTGATTATGTTGCTGGGTGTTTTGGATAAAACTTACGTCTGTACATTTCGAACAGAACATATTAATAAACCAACCTCAACGACCCTGCGTGAAATGAACTGATGGAAGAGGCTTTCTATGCATAATAGAAAATTTGTATTACTATCTAAACACCAGCATTAAGGCATCAACGAGCCATTTCCTCAATGAGACCTTTCACTCAGGTGTAATGGAAGAGGGTACAAATGGAAGGGGGAGAAAAACAAGATGCAACGATGAGTCGCCAAAGAGAAAGAGACAATAGAATTAGAGGCCATTAAGAGACAACAGATAATTATCACATCTTTGCCATCACTGTCATTCACGACTGATTTATCCAGAGAAAAAGCAACCAGAGAGACAGAGAGAGGGTGCACTGCACTCGTGGAGCATTTCTTTCTTTCTTTTTGCTCTGAAACGTCTCAGGTAACAGCGATCGTCCGGCTCCTGAAGGACGTTTCATAAATAGCAGCATTCTGGCAGTTTATCACAATGAAGCGCGATATTACGGGTCGTGTCTCGCGCTCAGGTTTGCAGTCACGCTCCTCTGCCGAGATCTTCATTTGTCCTTTATAAAAATACCCGGGTTGATCGACGGCCCTTGGAAATGAGGTCGTGTATCATTCTTACATCACAAAGCATCATCGTCGACATCACAAGCTCTCCCGAGTGTGAAACATCAACCGTCCGTTAGAAGACACCTGAAGTCCACCCCAGTCAAAGAGGACGGAGGACAAACGCAGACAGTTTAACCTTCATAGCCTTGATTTGACCGAGGTGAGACCCACAAACAAGCCGCCTTTTTACAGAAGAGACATTATTGTGAAACCAAGTGCAGATAGCGACTTAGATATAAAAAAATAAAAATAAAAAAACACTCTTCATCTGATCTTTTTTAACAACAGCATAAGCCTTCAGTTCAAATACGGTCACAGTAAATTATAATAACAAAAAAAAAAACGTTTATGCTTATTGCTAATAGCATTTTTCATGAATAATACAAATTCAAATAAAAACTACTAAATAAATAAATATATAATTAATTCAAAATATGCATTATTTTGTATTATATAAATAATAATAAAAAGAAGTTAACAATAATATAAAAATACATTCAAATATTTATTATTTTATGATTATATAAATGTTATTATTCTATTATTCTAGTTTATTAATTATAAGGCTTTAAACTGGACATGTATTTAAATATTTAACATGGAACATAATACTAAGAAAAATATTATTTTAGTATTGAAATGGAGAATGGACACAATCACGCATGCATTTAAAGCCTATATAAATAATACAAACATTTTATTTCATTATTCTAATACAGTGGACATATATTTCCAAACTATAATACCGTCAATTTTTTCATTTCTGAGGTACACCATATGCAGTGTGTCTATATATAAACTTTTAAGACCACACTAGCTTATAGATTATGCTTCAAAACCACAAGACATAGACTAAAAGCCATAAGAGTTTTATTTTAATCACACTGAATGCAGTCTGAACTGGTCACTGAGCTGGAAAACTGAGTATATGCTGCTCAGTTGGAAATGTGCATTCATAAAAATCTTTATCCAATAATTTCGTAATGCAATTACAGTATGTGCCTGTTAATTAAAATGACATTTCACACAGTGAGCTTCATTATTAGCACACTAGACTTATCACAGATAATACATGGGGCAGCGACGGCAGACGCTCAGGAGAAAGTGCGTCATACAGTGAACCGAGCTCTGGAGAGAATATCAAGTGCTCTATAGAGAGAAGATGAAGCGCACTGCTGAGGGACAGACAACGGAAATGAAATGTTTCTGAAGTCGTTACTGAAGCACAGCAGTATTTGGAGGGAAAACAAGACTTCTGGTAAATAACCTGCCTTCTGTCTGATGTATTTCCCAACACAGACACTTCAAACCTTTAAGAATGACTATAAAGCATGAGAACACATGGTCATCCAGTGCATGGTTTCACTTTATAGTGCTGATAGCAGAGTGATAAAGTATTATGCGTTCCTGGATCAGCATCATCTAAACGGACTAAATTCCTGTCAAACCCCATAACTGTAAAAGTGATAGTATAACCAAAATGGGAAATTACGCCATCATTTATGCACACTCACGTCATTCAAAAGCTGTGTGACTTTCTTCTGTGGACAACAAAAGATACATTTGGTGAAAATGAACTACAGCACATCAACACATAAGTCACGTACCCCACAATGCAATTTTATTAGTGTGATGAATAAGACCAATGTTATTTCAGCTGTGATTTTTAACTTGTTATGGACTCGTGTTTGTTTGGACTCATAGAAATGCTATTTTTGACATCATTTATATTACAATATTTATGTGTATACATATACACTACCAGTCACAAGTTTGGAAACAGTAAGATTTGTAATATATTTTAAAGATGTTCATCAAAGCTGCATTTATTTGATCAAAAATACAGGAAAAAAGTAATATTGTGAAATATTTTTACAATTTCAAATAATGGGTTTCTGTTGTATTATACTTTAAAATATAATTTATTTCTGTGATGCAAAGCTGAATTTCCATCAGTCATTACTCCGCTCTAAAGTGTCACATGATCCTCCTGAAATCATTCTACTATAGAATTATCAATGTTGGCGAAGTTGTGATGACAAATATATTTTTTTGAAACTGCAATACTTTTTTTTAGGATTCTTTGATGAATAAAAAGTAATAAAGAACAGCATTTATTAAAAATATAAATAACAACAATATAACAATATAAATCTTTGCCATCACTTATGATCCATTTAACACATCCTAGCTGAATAAAAGTTTTAATTTCTTTCAAATACAAAAAAAGAATAAAAATTGACTGACCTCAAACATTTGAATGATAGTGTATATTGTTAGAAAGGATTTCTATTTTTTTAAAAAAGCTTTTCTTTTAAAGTTTTATTTATTCAAGAATCCTAAAAAAATAAATATCACAGGTTCCAAAAAATATTAAGCAACACAACAGTTTCCAGCACTGATAATAAATCGGCATATTAGAATGATTTCTGAAGGACCAGGTCACACTGAAGACTGGAGTAATGATGCTGCAATACTGACTACTGTATATACAGTGGGTACGGAAAGTATTCAGAGCCCCTTAAATTTTTCACTCTTTGTTATATTGCAGCCATTTGCTAAAATCATTTAAGTTCCTTTTTTTCCTCATTAATGTACACACAGCACCCCATATTGACATAAAAACACAGAATTGAAGACATTTTTGCAGATTTATTAAAAAAGAAAAACTGAAATATCACATGGTCCTAAGTATTCAGACCCTTTGCTCAGT
>JAUMHE010000077.1:3258738-3269800 GCA_032359235.1 Enteromius mattozi
GTAACCTCCCTGTTGAAAAGACTAGGTATGTTTTGAAGCTGGTTTGAGCTGGTTCAAGCTGGTCCTTTGCTGGTGCCAGCTTAATCCAGCATTTCAGCTTCAAAACATACTGTACCTAACCAGGGGCATTTCAAATACTATAGCTAATACTATAAGTACAAAACTAAAACTGTCAAAAATTAACCAGGAGAAACAGCGTAAAAGTAGCTAAATTCTGTGGACTTGGCAACACAGAGGTGGAGTTTTTTGTGAGGATGAAATTTCGTGATGCTAATTTCGGTCATTTTTGACGAATTTTTGACCAGCAGAAAGCGCTTTATGCTTCGTACAACTTTATACTGAATGTGGACAATATGCATGTTTTAACACGTGAAATTTCACCATTTTGCTATGTAGCCTTTAACATGACATTGCCACTGAGTTTACTGCCTTCACATGCAAAAACCCACTTGTCAAATGCATCCTCTTATCACACATCTAATAATTATTCCAATGCCAATGAGAAACTGCAACCTAAAATGCCATGAACAAGACCAGTGTGGTATCCATAGCAACGTCAAAAGGCAAACACATCTAGAAATGGTCAGGAAGCTGTGAAGTCAAGGAATGAGAATCTGTGTGTGTGAAATTTGATCATCAGAGAGCGAGACAGCGTGAGAAAAAAGAGAGAGGGGAGACAAAGACGTTGTGTATCTTATTTGAGACTTCGGATGGTCGCAGCCCAGCCCAGAGGCTACATATATCTGACCCCACATAATATAGTCACCTGAGACCGAGGGACATGGTAATGAGCGGGATGAATGGACACTTTTCAGATATTTTTGCTTGCTGAGGGGCTGGGAGACATGGAAGCCTGTTACCACCTATGGGTAAAAATAAAGCTGTGATTGTGAGATATGTAATGTAAAGATGCTGAAAATTCAGCTTTGTATCACAGGAATACATTACATTTTAAAATATACTCATCTTAATATGCTAATCTTACCAACCCCAAACTTTTAAGCAGTATTTTAAGCAGAAACAGGCTTTTATAAGCAAAAGTCAATTCAGGCAAAAAAAGTAGTTACTTTGTTTTACTACCAATAGCTGACATATTGCTCATAGTTAGTGGTTTTCTGTACAATAGTTTAAAGTGCTGCAGAAATTAATAATTCAACTCGCGGGTCTCCCTTCTCCAATAAATAAAAATCTGGTGTTCAAACCCAAAGAGACTCAACGGTGTAAACTAGTTAAACAGGTTTAGAAGGTTTCTAACACAGACGATATTGTGAGTGGCATGCTAAACATTAGCTAAACGAGGGAGTGGACAGAGTCAAACTTACTGATCAATAGAGAACTGTGAGAACTCACTAGAACAGCGGTTTCACTGATAAAATCAGACAAGTCAACATAGCGAGATATTTTGATATGAAGCATGCTCATGCTAGTAATCAAACAAGGACAGACATTTACAAGTGCTCTATTTATTAAAACAAGAGCAGAATGTTTTTTTTAAAAAATCGTGAACAGTTTCGCATTTAGATCTAATAATTTGCATTTAGCACATTATACAAATTCCCTCTGCTCAATTGCTCATGAGGCACAGTTTGTCCCCACAAAAGTTACTAAAAACTTCTACCTTTAACCAAAGGAATGTTGACACTTTGTAGCCGAAAGATAACATCATGAAGTCTTACGTCAATGAGTTAAGTTTCATGGTTTGTGCTGATGACACAGTTTGTCATAGTTTCTACAAACAGCATGTGACTCACTTATAAAAGATGTTTCGTACCCCACATGTGATGCAACGAACTGAATTATTCATAGGAAACTAAACTAACAATTCAACAGAAAAACAAACCTACAAAGCAAATAAAACATTTATTTAGAAGACACTGTGCCTTTAGGGGTAAAGTGGGATACTTGTGTTAACTTGTGCATTTCCTTGTAAGAGTACATCTGATAAACACCCTGACTAAACTGATCGTAATTCTCAAGAACACCACTTTTGAAGTTATGGTTGAATTTAGAAAATGAATTGCATGAATTTAGAAAAATATCATTCCAACATGTGCATCAATGACAAGAATAGTGACCTAATTATGGCTATATAACACAGAGAGGTACAAAAAAAAATAGTTGAAGTTAAAGCATATTTAAATTTCAAAGCATCGTTTTTACAGGCTCGCATATTCACATTAAATATTTCAAAGTCCATCTGAACAATATAAAATGTAACAACAGAAAAATCTGGCTGGACTGCTTGTCTTCAAGTTTCATGAGACTGCTTTGGCTTCACGACCCTGAGTTTTAGACCGAACGCTACAGAAACAGACTGTTCTGTTCAAACTCTTCCTGGCTCCTTCTTCAGCTTTCGGGTTTATGAAGGTCTCTGAAGCAAAAAGTCTTCATAAACATTTCAATCTGCTCTCAGACAGTTTCAGTATCATCCAATGGAGAACACAGAGAATGAATATGAAGTAAAATCTTATGCATATTCCACAGATAAATACATAAACGCGTGTCCATCATGGTCTATGTCCATCTGCTCTCAGCAGTTGCTGCTTTCTGTGTTGCCTGTGCTTGAAGTATATGTTTTGGTCCGTGTAGAATATTTCATCGAGCTGAACGAGACCCTCATCCTCTCCACCGTTCGACTGCTACGGCACAGTAACGTGTTCTTGACGTGCTCCCTGAACTCATCCGAGACATAATAATAGATGAAAGGGTCCAAGCAGCTGTTGAGACTGGCCAGGCACAGTGTCATGAGGTAAAAACCGTAGCCGTTATTGGTCCAGCCGCTTAGTAGGAGAGTATAATGCAAGACCAGCATCACGTTACTTGGGATAAAGCAGACCAAGAACGTTATGAGCACTGTTACAATGAGAACCACAGCTCGTTGGCGGGTTTTTCCAGCGCTGCCCTCAATTGTGGAGTTCCCAAGCGAGCGAAGGAGAAGAATATACGCTGCGATGATGACCAACATAGGGATGAAGAAGACAAGACCTGCCATCACCATAAAATAATAATAAGGCAGCTGAATATCCAGGAGCACATTGCCCGACTCAATGTTCTTCGTTTTGATAAGATTGACGTCGTGGCAGGTGGTGATGTTGAGGCCTGGGACCTCAACGGTTTGCTGGTACAGGTACAAAGGTGTAGTACTGACCCAAATGAAGATCCAGATACACACAGATACAATGATCGCAAACTTGTTGTTTTTTCGTTGCTGGGTGAGTGGGTGAGCGCAGACCCAGTATCTCTGGATGCTCAGACAAGTGATGAAGAGGATAGAGCAGTACATGTTGCCGTAGAAGAAGCCCACCAAAACTTTGCACATCCCTTCACCAAAAGTCCAGTTATTTCCTTTCAAATGGTAAGCGATCTTGAGAGGCGTCCAGATGACAAACATCAGGTCAGCCAGGGCTAGGTTGCCCATGTAAATGGCAGCAGGGTGAATTTTCTTTGACCTGAACAGCAAGACATATATAGCCATCGCGTTGGTTGGCAACCCCACAGCAAAAACAATGATATAAATGATTGGCATGAAGACAGTTGTGAGACCGCTCTTTAGTGTATCGGCAGAGGTCGGATCAATGAATGACTCGCCTGAATCTTCATTCAGCTGGACTATTAAACCTCGTCCTTTGCCTTTAACTGAAACAAAACACATAGATAGTGAATTCTAAATGACTGAATTACAAAGTACCTTAGAAAAACAAATAGCCTAAGCTATAACATTTGTTCGAAAAATACAGACGAATTAAAGCGACTCACCTGGCCCCGACAATGCAAAAATTAGGCCTATACACGCGAAAAACAACAAGATCCGATAGCTTCCAGAGACAGCCATAATTCGTGTTTCAATAACTTCTCTGTATTTCCCAAAGTGAAAGACGTCTGGCTCGTAGGAGCTCTGCTGTTTCTCTCACTGAAACGATGTTGGTCTACCTAAAGAAGGAAGGACACGCCTTACAGAGCGCGCGGTGTCTCCTTACCTGCATGACGTCACACCCTCGACGCACTCCGGTCGAATCCTGCTTCTGCGCGTGAGTTTCGGGATCTGACCGAAATCACCCTCGTGAGGTGAGCGTGGGAGGAGAGAGAGACCGAGACTGTGTATATTGATACCATTCACATGACAGTTTACCAGAAATATCTACTGCTATTTAAAGAGTATTTAACAAGTCTTAACATGTTGCCAAATGCAGCTACTTTTTCATTTAATTTGTCATCTTTATTTCATCAAAATGACATTACATTATCACTTCCCTGTTCTCAGACCACAACATGCAGTGTTAACTACTTATACTAAAACTAAATGATTAAAAATCGCTAAAATATAACATATTAAAATAAAAACGTAAGCGTAAAGTAAAATTAGACATGTTGCTTGGCAACTATTTTTTAAGAATCCTAAAAAAAAGGTAAGGCCTTTTGGTTTTTTATTGCTGCACAAACCTGTAAATGGTGTGTGTGCGTCTGTATGTCAAACAACTGCAAATCAATTTTATGATTTGGTTGGTTCAATAAAAGGTGGACTTTGGTCATGTTCTAGCTG
The DNA here is from genome assembly GCA_032359235.1 of Enteromius mattozi. Lineage (NCBI taxonomy): Eukaryota > Metazoa > Chordata > Actinopteri > Cypriniformes > Cyprinidae > Enteromius > Enteromius mattozi. The sequence goes on from JAUMHE010000077.1 coordinate 3,263,279, forward strand.
CCGACTGTCCCATTTAAAAAACAAGGTCACATATACACAGCAAATCATAGGCAAACATGGACAAGAGACAAATTTATTGGTAACGTTTTATAGACAATTCTTTAAAAAAAAGACAAATACAGAATACGCCACAGACAAAACAACATTAAACCTATACATGTGCTTTGAAACCAAGAGAGGCACGGAAGTGCGAACAGAAATCAGTATTTATAAGACTATGCATACAAATGAGACTACTTCCAGCATTTAGTGCGTTAGAATGCATCTGAAAGAGGTTATGTTTGCTGGTTATACATTCACACATCTAAAATTGTTCACTGGTGTGATTCACATAACATTTCACATTCTTTTAGAGGTGCATGCGTTTATGTAAACAGGAATAAATGCAAAATGGTTTCTGTAACAGGTGCTTAAAATACATTACAGCTTCAGTTATTCAGTCAACGTTTAGTCTACTTCCACCGAACTGGATTAAAGGTCATTTGAAAGAGGATTCTGAGAAATGCCACTAAACCAAACAGACAAAACAATTTCCAGGTCTTAAAACCCAGAATGAGGCAACTTGGAACTAGTGATGAAATGGCAACACAATAATAACAACTCTTCAACATTTCCATGGTGACTATGTCGTCAAACAGGTGGCCAATTTGTAGTTCCAAGAAATGCTAACCCTAGGATGTCCTTTTAAGGTCTTAAGATCTTCAAATATGGATGCGAGTTCTATGTTATGTTCTATGTTTTCAAGACGAATAAAAATAGCATTTATGCGAGATGTTTAATCATTGACTGAATTGCATGTTAGATGTTTCAGAAACTTGTTCCTCCAGCCCTTACAACATTTAATAATAAAATTACAAGAGCTTATATAGTTTTCAAGAGGTACTGAAGAGCATCAGAGCATGGCACAGATTTGTCAGAGTCTCCAGATGTCATTCTTAGTAGGAACTGCTCTGCGTGTTTCCAGACTCTGATGTGTAGGTACTGCTTTTCTTCGAATACTTCAGTGCACTGAAAGAAACACGCATCCTCTGTGCATTGCGCTCGCTGCGGCAAAGAAACGTGTTCCGCACATGTTCTCTAAATTCATCCGAAACAAAATAATATATGAATGGATCGACGCAGCTGTTGAGGCTGGCCAGGCAAAGCGTTGTAATATAGAAGCCGTAACCGCTGTCCCGCACTCCCATAAAGAGCAGGGAGTAATGCACAATAACCATGATGTTACTCGGGGTGAAGCACACTAGGAACATCACAAGCACCGTGACGATGAGGATGACAGCCTTCCTTCGCTTCTGAACGATGTCTGCATCTGTCATCGAGGTCTTCAAAGCACGTAGCATCTGCACGTTTGCTACTATACATACTATGCAGGGAACTAAGAATCCAACAACTCCCATAATAAGGAAGTAGATAGACGGGTAACGTGACTGGCTGGGCCGAGTGACGTCATGGCAGGTAACAATATCTATGTTGGTTACCTTCACGGTCTGGTCGTAAAGATAAAGAGGCACGGTAATGACCCACACAACCAGCCACACACACACAGCAACACCAGTCGCCAGTTTGTTGTTCCTTTTCTGCTGGGAAAGAGGATGTACTATGGCCCAGTACCTCTGGACGCTAATGCATGCAATGAAAGCAGTCGAACAATACATGTTCCCGTAGAAAAAGGCAACCAGGACTTTGCACAGGGCTTCTCCGTAGATCCAGTTATTCCCTTTAAAATGGTACGCGATCTTTAGTGGAAGCCAGATTACGAAAAGCAGGTCTGCCAGAGCGAGGTTGGCCATGAAAATCGATGAGGGATGCTTCTTCTTCGTCCTGAAGAGGAACACCCAGATGGCCATAGCGTTGGTTGGCAACCCCACACTGAAGACGATGATGTAGACCACTGGGAAGAAGATCTGCGTGAGCTTGCTGTTCAGTACATCAACAGCAGTGGACGTCACTGACACTCCATCCTCATTTTCATCACCAGTAAAGCCTCTGTCCTCGTTAGACTCTATAGACAGAATGACACAATGTAAAAACATTACATCAATCGATGATAGACAGATCTGCTGGCTCCTTCTAGATTTTTCAATTTCAATTTTTTCAATATAAGAGTACTTGTAAACGTATTATTCTCAAAAATGTATATCTGTAAAAAGAAGTGCTGTCAAATGATTAATCACGATTAATCACATTCAAAATAAAAGTTTTTGTTTACATAACGTGTGTGAGCGGTGTATATTATGTATATATAAATACAAGCACATTCATGCATATATCTAAGAAAAATATGTTGTTTATATATAATATTAAATATAAGAATATATAAGTGTATATGCATGTGAATGTGTGGGTATTTATATTTTTTATTGTTGTTTTTTTTTATTTTATATATATATATATATATATATATATATATATATATATATATCACAATTAATCACGATTTATCATTTGACAGCACTAGTAAAAAGTATATACAATACTACACTTATCTTTTTGTGGACTGAATAAAGACTATTCTTCATACAGATGGATAGACTGCACTGTTTTTACAGCAATACTCATCAACGCCCTTATTTTTGTTCTCCAAGCTAACATTTTGCCTGTGAGGTGATTTGATTCTGGGATTAGATGTTGCCTTAAACATGAGAACATGTTGGCGTGACACTTCTCATCCGGTGTGCATCATATCTGAAGTAAGTGGTTAACCACTGGGTTTAGGTTTTCTGAACAACTTCTACGGTATTAAAGTTGAGTCACTGTATAATTTAACCTTAATAAGACCGTTTTAAATTTAGCACGATATACACTTTTTTCTTTAAAGATTTATATTTGGCATTTATCATCAAGTTGCCTTTATTATAACATGACAGATACGAACTGACAGGAAGCAAAGTGGGAGAGAGATATTGGGGGAGTAAGGGGATTGGGTCGGGAAAGGTCCTTGAGTCAGGATTTGAACACGCGACACCTGTAGCGCAGCACTAGTATGCTACTGTGCTAGGAATTTATGCAGTCACAGTATCACAAGAAAAGCTGGATCACATTCTCCACATTCAACTTGTGGTTATGTATGTGATCACGTCTACCTCTTTTCAGCACAAGACTAGTTTCGACACCAAATCACTAAGGGTGTTTCTGAAAGTAGTGAGGGTGCTCTAGCCTTAGTAATCAATTTTTTGACATTTCATATTTTTGTCCCGTCTATTGCAGTGGTTTTTAACTATGCCAGTCATTGCAATTTCGTGGATCCTGCATTTATATGTAGATTCCTTTGCAGCATGTGACCGCTGGTTCTCCTAAAGCAGCATGAACAACCATTTTAATTTTATTTAAATTCTGAAAGGACAATACAGCCTAGAAAGGGCACAAAGAGCATTCCATTTATAACCACTAAAAGCTGTCACTCATCTTAGTTCATTGCGATCTCATTGTTAGTTAAAACTAGAATGAAAGAACATTAGATTGATTAATGAAAGCTTTAGTCGAATTGTATTGTGAGAGATAGATAGATAGATTTACTCCCAATGCATCTCTTCAGAGCTTGAATGATTCATAAATGTATCATTACAAACTAGTGTCTAGTACAGAAATCTGGCATCTGCATCAGCATGCAAGTTATGAAATCTGTCTGCTGTAAAGGAACAAACATGTCTTTGTGATCCATGCTACTATTACTCATAGCAAAGACCATAGCAGGAAAAACATTCATTCTAAAAATCTCAGGCATTGCTTGTTCAAACACAGGTACATTATTGATAGTTGAGGCAGTTAGGCTATAAACAATGGGAAACCAATCTACTTATACACACACACTAGTTAACCAAAACATAAAACATTTTTATATACCAAAAAAAAAAAAAAAAAAAGAGGTTCGTATAAAGGCTACACACCACAGAAGTACACTCACACGTGCCCGAAGTGACATAACAGTAACTCAAAAGAGGGCTTAATATTCATTAATATCTGTCAAATCGATTTAGGTCCGACAAACAACAGCATGGGGAAAACGAGGTTAATTTTCAAATGATTATTTTTCAGACAAAAAACAAAAAAGTAAAACGCAATATAAGCATAATAAATATTTAGAAATCAATTTTTCATTAAATGTATAATTAAATAAAACGGGTTTCATATAAAAGTCTTGAGACGAGACACTTCTCTTTAAATATAAACAAGAAAACAAATTCTTACTTTGACTAGACAGGTTGACGCTGATTAAGGTAAGCAAAGCGTAAATCCAGATCAATCGGTGCGCCATTATTTCTGCGGGAATGAACGGAAACGACTTATTTGTCGAAGCGTGTACCGTTTCCGTCATGAATATAAATAAAACCAGCTCTTTATAGTCAGGTGTGGAGCTCACCGTCCGCCAGACATGTGACCTACCTGGGTCACGCCCTTCAAAAGAGTTGTGAATATATTTTTTAGTTAGGCCTATAGAAAACTCTTAATTACATTGTACCTGACATGTCAGAAAAAAAAAATGCGTTATGTTTAGTCACTCTTCATTTTTCTTATCTAACGGGACTATATAGGTGCCATAGGAAGCGCTTCACGCCTCTTATTATTGAAGATATCCCTCCGCTGAAAAAACAAATAGCCATCCGCGATGATTAATAATACTGTACCAGTCACTCAGCTTGCCATCTCCCTCAGCAGAGAAGCTACACATGAAGATGACAAATCCAGCGAATCAGCGATTAGTAATTGTATAGCACTTTTTATTCTCACAAAGTAAACGAGAAACCTGCCAGAGTTGTTTCAGAACAAGACGTAAAGTAGTTCTTCAACAGTTCAGAGGTCAGATAGTTGAGAATCGACGCAACATTAAAGATTCAATCAGAAGTAATTACATTATATTAATGTGAAAGAGAATTGCTTACAATCCCTGTGACTACTGATATTTTCAAAAGTATGGTGTTACTCTGCTGCAGTCAGGATATTTTTTAATACACATTCACCACAGTCGGCCAAATATTCACTGCAATTGTTTGTGCACCTATTATTATACAATTTGATTCATTTTAATACCACCTTCTATAAGAATCTTCTGCATTACTTAACGATGGCCACGGTTTGGTGTAATTTGATAAGAAGTTTCGTTACCAGATATAGACTGCATTATAAAGGCACATTGGTTATGATGCTTGCTTTGGGTAGATATAGACATAGCTAAGAATGAACACCGTCACCTAGAGGACTGCTTTATCACAGCTTCTGTGTGCTTCTTTTAAGAAATAAGTGGTAAATATTGTATATATTGTTTTACTAGGGTTGTGAAGAAAATTACAGCGTTGTAATAAAAAAAGTTAATACAATTAAGAAATAATAATAAATAATACAATTAGAAATAAGCAAATAAAAATAATAGACTACGTTAAACAACAGTTTTGTCTACAATAAATAGTAAGGTTTAATACGCTGGGTAGACAAATGGATAAACACAGCCACCTAGAGGATAGTTCAAGCACAGCTATGCACATGTAGAACTAGACATCAGTAAAATCAATGATTGCATGACTTTAGTCAAATTGTTATTTAAGATTTGTTATTTATTTATTAATAGAGAGACAGGGAGATAGATAGATAGATAGATCTGTTACATATAAAAGTATTAAAACAATGACTGACTACTTTCACACGATCTGCAGTAGGGTGAAAAGCAGGTCCAAACACACCAGGTGAGACATTAGGTGAGACATTTAGATGCTGTTTTTTTTCTGTCAAATCTTACAGGTGAACGACACCACAGCCAGACAATTCAGGGGCAAACAAAGGAGGACTACGAAGATGTAGCGTGACCATGTGTGTGACCATCAAGTCTCATGTGGGACGATCAGTGGTCCAGAGGATGGTATAGTTTGGTTATTGTAAGTTAACCTGGGTTTTCATTGACATCTCACACTTTTCAGTGGAAAAAGTTAAATACCAGCCCATCTTACTTTGACTGTAACACTCTGAACTAACTGCTTAGTGAAGATATTGTTATTGTTTATGAAAGTGAGATGATTGAGGAACATGTGCCAGGACTCAAACTCAGATCAAAACACAATGAACTCCTACAGCTTTATCATATTTTTTAATGAATGAATCATGGTTCTAATGTAATACATTTTAGGAAACGGTCTAAAATGCATTACACATGACAGCATATCTTTTTCTTTGGGTAGACATTGATAAACACCTAGAGGGTTGCTTTATCACAGCCTTTGTGCGAATGTAGAAAGAAAAAATGAGTGCAATATCCAAGCAAACAACTTCAGTCAAATTGTATTACAGGTTTTATTTATTATTACTTTAAGATTAATAGGATGTTATGAATTATGTATATTCTCCAAGACCTTCACTGACACAATAAAATAGTTACATATTGTTAATAGTGTGCATACAGATACAATGATCACCCACACTTTATTCCATGTTGGTTAATAATTGCAGATATATACAGTACTGTGCAAAAGTCTTAGGCCACTAGTATTTTCACCAACAAAAATGGTTTTAAGTCGGTTATTTCTATCTTTTGCG
>JAUMHE010000077.1:3278509-3296032 GCA_032359235.1 Enteromius mattozi
CCGACAACATAGCTTCTAGGATCATTCAGGCACTCAAACCCCTCCACCACGGTAAGGTGGCGATCCAAGGAGAGGTAATATATAATGTTTATAATATAATGTTTAACATCATTATTATGTTACAAGGTTATTCTGTTTAAATTAATGTGATAAACGAGTTAAATCAAATGTAATCTAAAAGTAATCTGATTATATTACCTAAAATGTTACTGACTACAAATTTTGTCATGTAATCCTAAATCAGTAATGTAAGTAATCTATCCAGCTCTGTATTATTGCCTTGATAAACTGGATCTGGGAAACGGTGCTCTGCACTGCTTCATTGTTTTGACAGACAAATCATACATCAGAGAGAGCTCTGAGGAACTCAGTGCCTTCTGTGGTTCGTCTAATAGTCTATTACCTTACATGGGTGCATGCAACATCTTTATCTTCTTGAAAATCCGCCTTGTTTTTTTTTGTTTTTTTTAAATAATGCATCCTACATATAACCTACATATAGTGCAGATAGCCTACTACAGTAGCCTAGTTCGGAATAAATAACATAAAATTGGAGGGAAAACATTGCAAATTGTAAAACAAATAAAACTTCCTGGCGTTTAAATTATAGATCCAATTAAGTATCGATCTCAAAGTTACACATCAGCAAGGCATCAAAGTTATAATTCTTATGCATATTCTGATGTAGGCTTACCTTCAAAGGTGGGATTGTTTGTAAGTGCCATTACAGCTAAAATCAAGATTCCTTAAATTCCCTTGAAGATCAGCTGTCTCCTTCTAACTCTTTTCACTGCAAACTCTCTAGTGAGACAGAAACAGCCGCGCTGTGGAGTGGTGACGCCTGATTTTTAAGGCATTTTTAAGGCAACCAAGTCATCTTTAAACATATGAGTCAGGCAATATTCGCTCAGCTGACTGATTTGACAGCATATCACACAAATGACTAATTTAAATGTAATGATTCGTTTGACTGTTTCATCAAAAGCAGATTATGCAGACACTGGATTTAATGACATTGGATGATATGTTCTTACAAACTCGACAATCATGACTGTTATCACTGTACTTTATTTAACTGTCTTATAAATGTCCGATGATGAGCAGAGAACCATTACGAGTGGTTTAAATAAACAGAACTTTATTCAAACAGGCAAGAGCTTCTTTGAACTTTTTAGAATAGGCTACAACATTACGTCATGCTGAAGATGCGTATGAATAGGTTCTTTAAAACGAATTGTTTAAAAGAACCGATTCGCAAGAGCTTCGATGCCAGGACGTGGTTTAAAATATGATAACATCATTATAGGCCTAGGTATACGTATGAGCATAGATTCAGAAGTGTCAAAATCCGCAAAAGAAAGATAACATTAAACAAACTGAAACATAAAACGTTCATAATTCTAAACCGAAAGTATTAATTAACAAATTTGTTGGACATCGCCATCTAGAGAAATTTTCGCTGTTTCTGTGAAATATACAGTATAACATCAATATATCACAGACGTCAAATAATAATTTAACTAAATAATAGGCTAGTATTGCAAGCTTTGTCAGGCTTCGTGTAAAGAACAAGAAATACACGTGCTTCATGTGCTGTCTTGACAAATTGTAATTATTGGTTGAAAAGGATTTAATTCGTCATGAATAAACACAAGGAAAAAAAAATTAAAACTTTGTTCTGGTCAGCAAGTACAGCAAATATAAAAGGGTCTCAAACAACAGTAACGTTTTATTTTTATATATAGGCTATTTATTCCATTCAATCATACATGCAACATAACTGAATATGGTTGAAATGAGTGGCTTATAGCTGATGTCCTGATCTGAGAATAGTTATTTAAATAATGGGGAAGCTATGCTTATCTGTACATCAGATAAATATCATGCAACAGAAAAAAACATGACTAGGCAAACTTATCTCTGTTGTAAGACAAGATTTTAGCATTTCAGTTTTGTCACTGGGACCTGAGAAAAGTAACATATACTGTAGGTACTTCAGTGATACAATATGATATAGGAAAGAACAGGTTAAGTTTTTACTCCAATCAAAATTTCATTACCAGAACTTAAAATAAAATACAGTAATAAAATAGGCTTGTTTGGCAAAGCCACCATTTTGCATATATATAAATTCATTTCATGTTATTAAAATATAGTAAAGAACATTTGCATAAATTATTTACATACTGTATATCATCCATATTCACATATCATATTTCATATGCAGAGATATTTACATATTTAAGCTATCGGTTAGAACTGGCAATTTAATATAGTGGAGTGAACCTGTAAAGCAAAAGAGCTTATATCCTGAATACAGAGATAATATATACAGATAATGGGATTATATAATCAATTACAGTAAGATCAGCTTAATGTTTTATCTTAAGAATTACAAAATAGTCAATATCATGCTTTTTGTTCCACACACACACACACACACACACTATTTCCAAACAAATATTTATTGTTTTGTGTATCGAGTAAATGTTTCGAATCTAGCATTTTTGAGTGTCTTCTATGCGATGTTCTGTTCTGTTTTAGACAGATTTACTGCCACTTAACTTCAATTTTTCTGCCTGAAATCTCATGACATTCTCTAAAAATGTGATCTGAACATGACGATGTAAAATGGTTTCAGTATCTCTGTGTTTCTTACAACACGCTCAGTCACAAACAGGAAATGGAGTCTCTTGAGCAGTGAATAGGTTGGGTCAATTTGACCTAGTAACATCCTGGAATTTTAAAAGTAACGGCATGAAAGGGATATCCATCCTGCTTTAGCATGAATCAGGATTTGTGGCCAGAAAGGTATAATTTTGAATTTAATGTTTTTTCAGTGGTACAATATAAGAGTACATCAGCATGATTTTCACATCTTAACGCGTGCCTGACTGTACTTACAACTCACATAAGAGGATTGTGTCTGACTGTTTGAATTTGATAAGGTGCTATTTCCCCATCTCCAAAAAAACACAGAGCGGATCTGTTGTCTGCATTGAGACGAGCCGTAATAGTACAGAAAAGGGTCCATAAAAACACTTAAGCTCCCCAAACACACAGCTAACAGGTAAGCCACGTATGATGAATCTCCCTCACTCCCGGTGGATCCGGTAGCTAATCGAAAACAGTGGTACAACAGGATGCCATTGGATGGTGCGAAGCACATCATAAACACCATCAGCACAGCGATGACCATAATCGTAGCTCCCCTTCGCTTCTCTAAGAGAAATGAGGATTTCACAAATTGCTTACACTTGGTATGAAGCACATATATAATGATGGAGTAGCTCACTAAAGTGACAATGAGTGGCACAAAGTAGTAGACACAGGAAAGGATGGAGAACTGGTACATGTACTGCTGATCTTTAGGGTCATTGTGGATCAATGCATCATGGCAGGTGACGCCCACATTCTTAATATTGAATGTTTGTCTCATTGAGAGAAGTGGCACTGTAGCAGCAAACGCCAGCAGCCAAGCTAATGTGCATATGAGTGTGGCTTTCCTTGTGCTCCTCCAGGTCAGAGAGGCGATGGGAAACTTCACGGCCAGCAGCCTGTCCACACTCATGCACATCATCAGCAGTATGGAGCAGTACATGTAGCAGTAGTAAGCTGCACTGAGCACACGACACAGCGCCTCACCGAACACCCAATCTGAAGCGTTCAGCTGGTAGTGGATCTTCAGAGGCAGCAGCAGGGTGAAGAGCAGGTCCACACACGCCAGGTGAGACATGTAGATTACTGCTGGTTTCTTCACTCGGATCCTACAGGTGAACGTCACCAAGGCCATAGCGTTCAGGGGCAAACTGATGAGGATGATGATGATGTAGAACGAGGGCATGAGGCGTGTGACAATTGGGCCTTTGAGGAAGTCAACAGCCTCGTCTGAGATCCTGTCTATCTGGACTGTAGTCTGGTTGCATTTCACTGTATTCGGATCAGTGATGTTACACAGATGCAGTCCTTTATTAGATCGGGATGCTTGACGGCGTTTTTCTATAACCCAACATACAAAAACACAACAGCATCAGTGACGGCTCTCATAACAACTCTAGACATACGACTGATGAAGGCCTTGATGAAGATGTTTAAGATGGTTACACCAAGAATGATAACTATCCTTCACACCAACAGACTGTTTATTATAAATGCATGCATCATTATCGTATTCTAAATGCTGTTAAAATTTTTATAATTTATCAGCAGGAATAGATCATTGATATCCTTCCTCTGTGCTGTTATTAACGCTTAACGTTCTTGTTCTTGGTGTGAACGGCCCTAAAGCCTTAGAGTCTAAAACTAACATATGGCCATCTCATTTTTTTGTATAATTACTGTTAGCAGTCTGTCTGCTGGATATTTTACATACCTTTACCAGTCTTATTTGGCATTACAGAAGAGTCGGGCAATGTCTCATCCAAGTCAATCGGCTCATACGTCTCGGTTTCAATGACACGATGAACAGAAAAAGCGCGTCCAGCAGGGACTTTAACCAAACACATAAGCATCAGTGATAGCTCTCATAACATTGCCAGATAAGGAAAGGTGAAGGTGACACATCTGCCTTGATAAGGCCTTAAGTTAGTCTTAGCCAAAGACAAAACACTGGGCCATTCTTTACAGTAAGAACTATGAGCTGCATGATTAGCATATTGGTGTCTGTGTATTTTGCAACTTAAAATACACAGACTGGATAAACTGGATATTTTATTAAGTGCTGTATACTCTTAATATGCACCAAAACCTGATTTTTAAAAAGAAAATGTACTGATAAACACCATTAGACAGATTATAAAGCCATCAAAGACCGCACCATACATTACACAAAATTAATGCAATAAACATGAACTAAATAGTAGAAAATGTAAAACAAAACGCCTTAATATGTGAAAACAAAATAATTTAGATAAAATAATAATAATTTGATGTGCACTGCAGTGACTTCTGGGAATGTCTTTTTACTGTGCCTAAATTATAAAGTACTTTATTTTTTAGATAATCTCTAAAACTATACCTTTTCTGTTCTCATGATGATCTTCTGGAATAACCAGCTGAACAGTTGTTGCATTTTCAGATAAGCTGTTTTCAGCACTAACTGTAATCAAACATACAAAAGAAATACCAGTGAATTCCGACGTAACACTGCCAGATAAATACAGGAAAACAACCATATCTGACAGATCAATACCTTGAGCCAAAACAAACACAGGAACACTTCCTCTCTATAAAGGCCTTTTGCAATATATTGTTTTTATATTTGTGCATGCGAAGGATTATATTGGTACATTGTATTTATGTATGTATGCTATCTATCCATATATCTATCATTAGACTTGTGATAGATCTGTCTAAGTGGTTTCCATATCTTGGATCGATGGTTAAAAATAAAAACATTTATTACAAACAGAAACGAAAGGACTGATTTCTTTATATAGACCTGTTTTTTATTGATTTATTTAGAAATGAACAGAGAGGGTAACAATAATAAAAAGATATTTTATAGTTTCTTTCTTCGACTTTTTTTTCAGTAATCCTGAATCAAGCGCAGCATGGAAAAATACCAGCAGTCACATCGCTTTTGAAAATCATAATCATAATAGATTCATCACGACTGAATAAACTTACCGTTAAAGGCAGAGCATGTGTGGGAACTCAGAATTAAAAACAGGATCGTTTTGGTTTCCATGACAAGGCCTGTTTCTGTTGCTTGTTTCTAAAACAAAAAGTTCGAAGTTGGATTTTAGCTCGACAGAAAAAACAAACTCTTCTGACTGAGGAAAGGAGCGGTTGTTTTGAGAGTCAGACTGGCTCGTCGCGGTGTGAACTCTACTGCTCGCGCGGTGTTACAATGTGATGACATCACGAACCCGAGTCCCAGAGCTACTGTTATAAAACCCAGACATTATGTCTGACTGTCCCACAGATACCCGACGTCTGTGGGGTTAATATGCGAAGCACATGGATGGGGTACAGAATACCAGAATGTCTAAGAAAAACAGGAGTGCATATTTGCTTATACTTTTGAGACCAACTTCCAACTGATTAAGATAACAGACAAACACACATATGCTTTGTGGCCATTTCCCGTTTATGTACGGAAAACCAGTGCTGGGCAGGAAAAGACGTGAATTAGGAAAACAGAGGAGATCATAATCTTAACTGCTGTGCTATTCCAGTCAACTAGATTTAAAAAATAAATAAATACTGCTTAATTTCTGATCGTAACTGTGTTTACAGACTGAATGAGATGTATTTCATGCTGGGTTTTACATCCAGTGGGTGAACTCAGGTCATTTGTGCTGCTTTTTGACACCAAGATGACTGTGAAATTTGACTCAGTTTACTGGGATTCACCCTGCGTCTCTGCAAATCTATCTATTATATATCTGTATTTTAAATATAAATTTAAATGGAGATATTTTAATTGAGCATATTCATAAAAGAAACATATAACATAGGCCTTATAGATTTTATGTCTGAAACATACATCCAACAAAGATTGAGATTTTGTCTTGGTTCATGTGTTTGTTTTCCCATAACCTTGATCTGGAAAAGGATAAACACATTTAATCACCATATGTCCAGAGTGATCTTTGCTTTTATTTGGAGACAGAGTGGTCACATTCCATTCACAGCATGCAGAATGCTGATAATATAACACACACACACACACACGTTGGTTTTTGTGATTTATGGGAACCTACCCCCTTACAGGAAACTATATGCACTTTTAGATTTTCAAAAAAACACCATTTAGTATGTTTTTTAAGCCTTTTGAATTACGGGGATGTTGAAAATGTCCTCATAAATCACCTTCATATTGTAATACCTATGTCATACCCATGTCATTATACACATTTGTGTCCTCATAAACCACATAAACATGCACACACACACACAGTTACTGAAATACCTTAATAGGAAATACCAAAGACAACCCAGCCATAGAGGTCTGTAGACTTGAAAAATCAATCATTTATTTTGTTGTGTTGGTATCTTGCAGAATCCAAAATGTTTCAGTAGGAACAAAATATTAAATCAGTCTCGGAACGTCTGCCCTCTGGAGATAACATCCGCTTGTGATGTTTGTTTGAAATGGCCATCTGTTTTGTGTCTAACTTTACTGCTTATGTTTACAGAGCTTGTATTCCCCTCACACCAGGCTAAACATGCTAAAGTGCACGTTTATGACGTGCACGTGTGGCTTTATGACAACAGTAGGATGAAAAAATTGCATTATGATAGAACAAAGAGATAACTTTACATTTATAACTGGGTGTGTTTTTTTCTTCTTCTCATTATTGCCTAATGATTTTCCCCCTAGATGTGTTAGAGTTTAAGTAGCCTATAAAATAAGCGAGATGAAGGATTATTGTAACTGGGTCATTTCTGGTATCCGGTGACTTTTTGGCTTCAAAAGTTTTGAGAAAAAAGGTTAAATGTTTTTCATGTTTTTAGCATTCTACCAAAATAGTGTCATGTTTAAATATATGGAACACATACTGGCCAAGTCTGGCATTCTAATTTCCACCCTATTAGTTTCACATTCCACAGTCTATAAAAACCTAACAGGGTGGAATCTAACAGGGTGGAGAATTTTGAGTTAAATTAGCTGTAGTCTTTTCAATATTTAACTTTTTTTTTTTTTTTTTGATTGGACAAACATTCTCCATAATATAGCCTAACAGGGTGGAATTTTAAGAGCGGGACAAGCAGGAGAACATTTAAAAAACTTAAAAAAGTTAGGTGTGAGAGGTGACATTTACTTTCATATGTACAGTTAAATTCTAGCTGAAAAAAATAAACAACATCACTTCTTGAAAATGATCTCAGTGGAATTGTAGTGTATTTTGGAAGGTGAGGAAGTATATCCTAACAGGGTGGAAAATGAGTTTAGGGACATGGTAAATGAAGAAAAATCATGATTTATATATGTACGAGTAAATGAAGTTTAGCCTAGTCCATAACATAATTTAAAAATAATTTGAGGTTTTTATAATTTCATGGTTTATATTTCTAGTGGAAGATTGCACTGAGGACATGATAAGACTGAACACATATATCAATTAAAAGGTTTGTAAAAAAAAAACCAAAATCATTTTTGATGTCTATTATCTCTCTTTGAGATAAAATTTGTAATAGTTTTAAAACGTTTAAAGTAATTATGGTGTAATGTCGCTTTCTGGCCACTAGGTGTCAGTGAGTCCAAACGCATCGACTAACGCATTACTGGATGCACTTTTTTTTACACAAGCTCCGGTATTTATCGCACATCGTATAATAGCTGGAAGCAAAATCAAAGTACAGAGAAATCTTTTTTTTTTTTTTCTGAGCGATTCCTGACTCTTGACTTTAGCTGAGATGTATTGGCAGACTCGAGCTATCAAATTAATTATGCATCACATTCCATTAGTCATAATGAATTATAGCGCAAGCCATATTCAGATTCACTGAGCAGTAAAAATGAAACTGGAACCAGTTAAAAAGTCATAAATGATTTTCCTGCTTGCAGATAGCATACTCTCCGTTATGAAATATTAATATTGGGGCTGTCAATTTAACATGTTAATTTAGTGCATTTTTTAGATTGACCTGAAAATATCATGTGCAGTAATCGTAGTAATCTGTTACATTCATTATTTTTACTTTTAATCAAACAAAATAGCATGTAATCAATTGCAATTTCTTTGAATTAATAAGAATTTAATGTAATATAATCAATTAATTAATTAATTACAGCTCTAATTATTATTGTATTGTAAAATAGCTCGGACCTCTTTTTGTTTTCTGAATATCATTCAGAATCTCTGATATGACAGCAGCACAAGTGACGCACAGATGTACAGGAAGCGCATTCATCCTGACATTTCTAACACATTCAGTCCTTCTGATGTTGCTCAGACATTCAGTCTCCTCAAACACATGGAGCTCACTGTGACCATGAAATATAAAGTGACCTGTTTGCATGTGTGAGTTCATGTTCTCCTACACGCATGTGTGGAAGGGTTGTGTGCGTTTGATTACAAGCGTAAAGCCAATTAGTGACAAAATATGTGGCTTAATTTATTAACTTTTAAAGACACTGTCAGGAGTGCAACTGGCGTTCATTGTGTCCATATTTAAGTTTAATGAGATGGCTTTAAAGAAATAAACACACACATGTTTGTCCATGACGATAAACGAGTCTTGAAAGTGTGCTGTTTATCAAGTCTTTGATGAGATGTTTTAATCTGAGCAATCGGGAAATATCATATTTACTAAATAGTTTCCTGTGAAGTCATGCAATTGGCGGTAATTCTCTCCGATCTCTATATTGGTAACAACTGCAATTCAGTGCCAGCCCTATAGGCAGAACATTTCACTGACAATAATTAGCTATCAAGGTCAGAGTGTTAAAAGCATCCATTAGAAAATAAGCTAGTATTCACTTGCTATTAACCTATCAACCTGCCGCCCCAAAAGATCGGGACTCAGAGAGCCAATTACAGTAAATTTCTGTTCCTTCTGGGTCCTTCTGTATGACATCATAATGACCACTTCCTGTGATCTGCACTCTGCCTGTGATCTTCAGTTTCCTAAACTCTTTAGTTCTGAAAACATTCAGGTCATACAGAGGAAACAGGGCCATTTGTGCCTGAAAGTCTATTTTTGTTTTATTTGAAAATGTTACTACTGGATTTAAAGAAATCCTATGCTCATATCGTAACCATAATGAAAATAAGTATATAAAACTACTTCTATATAATCTATAGCTACGTAATATATGAATTTAACTTTTATTAAGCAAGGATGCATTGAAGGAATAGTTCACCCAAAAATGAAAATTCTGTCATCATTTACTTCCAAACTTGTATGAATTTCTTTGTTCTGACAAACATAAAAGAAGATATTTTGAAAAAGTTTGTAACCAGGCTGTTTTGGTCACCATTGGTCAAAATATCTTCCTTTGTGTTCGGCAGAACAAAGAAACTCATACCGGTTTGGAACTACTTGAAGGTGTGTAAATGATGACAGATTTCTTTAAATTGATCAAAAGTAACAGTGAAGTAATTTATAATGTTTGCATTTCAAATAAATGCTGTTCATTTGAATTTTAAATTCATCAAACATTTTTGAAAATGCATTATAGTTTAGATAAACATATTAAACAGTACATCAGTTTTCAGCATGATAATGATAAGAAAAGCTTCAGAAAATCTGTATTAGAATGATTTTTGAATATCATGTAACAATGAAGACTGGAGTAATGATGCTGAAATATCAGCTTTGCATACATTTAACTTTAAAATATATTCAAATAGGCAAAAGTTATTTTATTGCAATAGGCTAATATTTCACAATATTCATATTTTTCAGTTTTTTTTTACACAAATCAAAATGTGCATGAAACATATGGGTCGCATGATAAACCTCGTATATGTCTGATGGCCGGTAGGAATGTTTGTGAATCATGTTGGGAATCATTGTTTTTTTCCACTTCTGTTTGCTTCCACTAGTGGTGCACAAACAACACACTTCATCTAGAGCTAGATCTCCAATAAGAGTGTGTGGACAAGTTAGGAAGAAGAAGGGAGGTGATCTGTTCTTGCTACTGATATTAATTATAATGATCTCATTCAATAAACATCTCCCAATGAGCCAAAGCACATGCACACAACACATGTTTTTTTCTTTCTTTTAAAACTATCTGTCTAGTGGAGTGTGGAATGGAAGATTGCTAAAGAAAGTGTGATGCTCAATAAAATAAAATATGTACGCGTATAGAATATGCCACACTCCCGGCATAAAAAATGCTATACAGAGCACGCTTGGTATAAAACGGCATGTTTCAGCAGCGCTCCAAAGTTGGAAAAGCACTAATTGGTTTCTTCTTTAGCTTATCAGAGACACTTAGACACAGCAGTTCAGCAGAAACGTGTTATGACTGCCAAATGTCATCAGTGCTGTGTGTAGGGGTGTGTGTGTGTGTGTGTGTTGTGCAGTTGATCTCTAAGGAATGTGTGTTGACATTAAAGTCTCTGTTTTGGGCATTTTAGCAATATACAAACTCCAATCTGAAAGCAACTTGCTTCTTATCTAACTATCTATATATCTACAGGTTTATTTTAGGCTTTTTCTCAAACATGCCTGAATTTCATTTAGCCAAAACTGACGTATGTGTTGATGTAATGTTTATATGTGAATAAACACCTGAATTACATCTGTTCATCATATAAACTAAAGCAAACAAGTCTCTTCAAAAAATCTGAACTAATGGCTCTTTTGATCTCTTTGTCAGTTTTGGGAAGGTTACTCTGGAAATGTAATAGATTGGTGCACTAAAAATTCAAACAAGAGAACCAATCAAAAGCATCAGAATAGCATTAATTTACTTTACTAAAGTTTTAAACAACAGGGTGCATAGTGCGCATCTAAAACAGGCAAAGCAAGAAAATAATATTATTCAACATATCCTAGCTTTTTACAGAAACTTAATGTAGCTTTAACATTTTCAAAAGTCACTGCTCAGATTTCATTATTAATATCATTATGTGTGTTCCGAAGATGAACAAAAGTCTTAATTTTGAACGACATGAGGGAGAGTAAATGATGACAAAATATTCATTTTTTTAGGTGTACTGTCCCTTTAAGACTATGCAAAAATTAAACGCGTCACTTTTAGGATTGCAGGTTAGGCAGAGCTGAACAGCTTTGTTCTGTTTACACATTCATAATCCGGATGGTCCAAATGTTTGCTTTTCTTTTCTTAATAGTCTTGAGTCACTTTCCCAGTTCACCGTAATTATTTTCATCCGTTGCTGAATGGAAATAAATCTTCCACCTGCAGGAAACATGGTCTGTCATCCAAAAGCGTGTCTCAAGCACTGCACATCCTAGTAACTGCTATGACAGTTTGCCAGCAGAGCCTGAGACGGCCAGCATTTACAGTGTAACGCCATGACAACCATTTTATGATTTTGTTTATATTCCATCACTCTTGGGTGCAATTGTTTCCTTCTGAAACATGTTCCACAGCACTGACCACAGATGTGAGTCTGTTTTTCTTTAACCCATTAACTGTGGTTCTGTCCCAAATGACACACTTGCAGTTCATTAAGTCCAGGAGATAACAGGGCATCGTATTTGTCATTTTAGCTTCAAAGTGCCCCTGTAAAGGATTTTTGAAAATTACCTTTCATAAAATTAAAATTAGATCAAATTAAAATGACCTAAAATTAGCTGTGAATGAAAACATCCTGTAAAGTTTTAAATCTGAAAGGGCACCTTATATAAAGTTGAAATTTTTTAAACAAATATCAATCCATTTGATGTTGACTAATCATGAAATATTAGCATATTGCCCACCCACTTGTTGGTCTTTTTGCATTGGTCTGAATGAAAATTCAAATTAATTTTTTGCCACTAGATGGCGCTTTTGGAGCGGTAAAAAATAGATTAATCCTTGTGCGAATTGTTTGAGAGCCCTTTAGGGGGAAAAATTGCACATTATAAGACAATGAAAGTGCTTTTTGACCTTGCATGCATGTCAGCCTGTTCTTGGTAACTCCTAAAACCAAAATATTATGCTTTCATTAGTGCCGTCGCTAGTGGGGTGAAAGGTGGTGATATACAAAAATATTTGAGGCGTATTTTTTCAGGAAATATCTGTGTTAGGCTTATGATCAGGGTTAGGTGCATCTATACCCTTGCTAATCTGCTATCATTTCCCACTGAATTTAGGCATACATTTTGGGTATAGGGTTAGATTTAGGGGTAGGGATTGGGACAAGTCTATATTTTTCGACAGTAATGTTGATCCACACAGAAAGATGCGTCTCTAAGCACTTGAATAGGCCTGCCAAATTAGCCTCTTTTTGCCGTTGGACCGACAAATACATACAAAATCATGTCAAAATGCCCATCTTGGAGAGCATCCTCGAAAAAACTGTCAGTTATGTCTTAAGTGAAAGTAATCTGTCTAGAAAGAAATCCCATGTGCATCATTATATTGGATGCAGTGTCTCTTAAAGTGGCCACGTCTAATTTACTAGCTGCTTTTGGTGTCCTTAATGTTAATCCAAGAAAATGAAAGAAAGAAAATCACTCACTGCTCTTGACTGAATTACTTTAGTTTTAACAAGAATTTATCCACACACAGTGTTTTTTTTTCTTTAATTGCTAATGCAACCTTTTTACAGACTGAACAAAATTAAACATTGCTTGGTAATTGTAAGTTGCCCACTGGAACAACCTGCTACCAGGCCCCACAAACCCCAGCTACGGCCCTGCTTTCATTACAGGGGCACTTTAAGATAGATGCTCACGAGTTCCCCGTCAATGCATTACGTCATGAAAATGTGGAATCAGAGGAAGTCTGCAAAGGGTTTAGGGTGCAATTTGGGGCAGGGGCGTTTTAAACTATCATCATTATTTGAAAGTCTAAACATGAAAATCCATCAATTCAGTGTAGTTTGAGTGTTACCCGGCGGTTATTTTTGGTAAAGCACCTAAACAAAATTTTTCGGAACATAACGTATTTAGCGATATGGCCTTGATTTCATTGCAAATTTAGATTCTGAAATATTTGTAAAATATTATTTTATATAAATTATAAACTTTTGAGTAAGTACTAACTTAAACTTCTGTAACTTTTTAATACTTAATTTATTTTATGCTTTTAACTCCACAATAATCTGTTGATTGTCCATATAAGCATTCTTGAATTACAACAATTTAAGTTTGGATAGTGCATTTTCATGTTTATGTTCAAAAATGGGGGTGACATTTAAGAGGTTATCACTAAGCCCATCCGGAAAATTGGTTTTAAAATCTGATTAGATGATGCTTTAACTCTGTTGAGTTATCTACATTCCTCAGTAATCCAGGGGTTAAAAGTCAAGTCTATAGGTTAATGGGACTGACACGCGCTCTGTCTCCTTCTTTGTTTGTGTCTCTGGGAGAATAACTCTGACCTTTTTATTTCTTTGAAGACTGGAAAATTTGAGGAGAATTCACTGGAAGAATGAGTGGGAGAGAAACATAGTGGGGGTGGAATGTCAGTTGCGTCCCATGAACCAGTTTATGCACAGTGTTTTGGACAGCTATTTCTGCATTATTCTAATAAACCATGCAAAGGTCAGTGATGGTCTCAGAAGCACATTGAGATCAAAAATAGCATTTATCAACAGAATCCCTGTTATTTTGGATTTTGCACATATGGAATCAAAAATAATGTAAAAATCTGAACAGGATTTTTAAACAAAATGTCCTTTATTAAAGAATGGACTATAATGTTAGCATAAGTAATGTTAGCATAAGCGTAGGCACAACGAAACGGAAAAGGAGCCAGATAAATGCAAAATAGGAAGATTTGCCGTTTTGATAATCCATAAACAATAACATTATGATTTAATAGCCTATGAATGCCCATATTAATGTAGCCTTGGTCAGTTTTGTTATTGTTAACTAAAAATTAAACAAATAAAATCTCCAATAAAATATGAAAATAGAAGCCAATAAAAGGCAAATTTATTTATATATATACAGTATATATAAAATAAAACAACAATAATTAATGTTTCCTTGGCACTTACTAAAAGAAATAAGTTTTAAAAAAATAAAGAAAACAAACAAACTGAAAAATTTAATTGAAAAGTGAGAAGTGAAAAGTGTTAAGCGATTAATCGTGATTAGTCACATTCAAAATAAACATTTTTGTTTACATTATATGTATTGTGTATATTTGTTATGTATATATAAATTCACACAAATGCAGTATATATTTTGAAAATGTTTACATAGTTATATATTTATATTCTTATATTTTATGATATATATATATATATATATATTGAATATATAAACATAACATATTTTTCTTAAAATATTCATGCATGTGTTTGTATTTATACATACATAATAAATACACACACATATATTATGTAAACAATTTATTTAAATATTTTTTGATGCGATTAATCATTTGACAGCACTAATGTATATATATATATATATATATATATATATATCGCACTACTATGTACATATATACACACACACACACACACACACACACACACACATATATATATATATATATATATATATATACATAAACATACATATTTGTATGTAGTACATACTATAATTATTAATAGAAAATATATTATAATGTTTTATGCACTATGCACAATCTAATTCAAGTATTCAGTAAAGCAGAGCTCTCGATGACAGGTGTTTTCTACAGCAGACCCTGAGAAGCATCTGGTTTGTCTGGCTTGACCAAAAGCACTTAACCTCAGTCTGCCCCAGGAGGGCTTACCCTGCCGTAAATGCACTGTAAGTCACTTTAGATAAGAGCGTGGCTGTCTTTTGTGGTCTGTACAGTAGTACCTTCTCTCTCTAGCTCGTAAAAACACACTTTGATCTTATACTAGGGTTGATGGCCTTGTGGAAAACCAGAAAATATGTTCCACATTCTTTAAAGTATTCATGTAGCAGCTAAAAATGTATCCTGCAGTATGTGCGTGTGTGGGTGAAGTGTATGCCAGACTGATGTTTGCGCTCAGTTAGCTTGGCTGATGTAGATACTCATGCTTTCCCAGCATGCTGTCTGTCTGGAGGGCATCAGGTGAATGACCTGTGACTTCAGAATCAGCAGGGCTATGAGTTAATGACCATCATCACCTGATCTTTATTTCTCTTTAACACACACAAAGAAAACAGCTGGTCATGTGTCTGTAAAAAAATCTGTCAAATTTACAGTTAAAAAAGCAGGTTGTGTTTGCCAGAACTTTACTGTAAAAATATGGTAGCAATATATGGTTTTACTTATTGAACTTGCATCAAAAGTAGTTTTTGCACAAGCTGAGGGAATAATGATATGCATAAGGTGCACACAAATACAAAACCGTCATAGTAAAACACACAACACAATTAATGCAATAAAGATTCATTTAACAACATAATATAACAAAAGTGATGTCCATAACTAATAAGAAAACAAGAAGAACCATGAAAACTCAAGTTTTAAGAGTTAAAATTAAAAAAATTATAAAACAAGTCTTTTTCACTTCTAAAAACTGTGCATTTAACAGTATTTTATGGAAGGTAAATGTATTAATTGCATTTATTGCATTTTCTTAAGGGAATTTGCTAAAACCAGTTAACAGGTTTTTAGTATTTTACAGTGTTTTACAGGTAAAATTATACTCTTTTTACAACAAGAACAAAAAACTTTATTTAAATTAAAAAAAAAAAAAAATTTATGAACATTAAAGTAACATTCCATTATCATTTTGCACTGTAATGTTACTTTTAAATGTTCTCTGATCATTCTAAAACAAGCAGCATATAAAAAACATCCAAAAAAGTTCCATGAAGGATGTATCATAACATTCTAAGAACATTAGAACATAAGAACTATGGAAGCCTGTTTCCGCCACCGAATAAAAAATAAAAAAAGGTTTTTGCGACTTTTTATCTCACTATTCCAGCTTTTTTTTTCTCAGAATTGTGAGATATAAAGTCACAATTATGTGATAAAAAGTCAGAATTACGTGAATTGCAACTCTGTATCTCGGAATTCTGACTTTATAACTGTGTGATATAATACTATGAGATATAAACTCGCAATTGTGAGTTATAAAGTCCAATTTTGAGCAGAAAAAAGACTATTTGTTAAAAACTAAATATGTACTCTATAACTCACAATTCTGACATTAGATCTTGCAATCCTGATTTTACTACTCGCAATTGCAAATTTTTATCTCCCAATTCTGAGAAAAAAAAGTCAGAATTATGAGATAAAAAATTGCAATAACCTTTGTTTGTGTTTTTTCCTTTAATAACAAATCCAACATTGTGCATTCTGCAATACCCATATCTTTATTAGATTAGATAATTCTTTTCTATTAAAGGAATGTGAGACACATCAAGCAATAAATACACACTCCAGATTTCAGAGAAGGAAATTCCCCTCACCACACTGGAAATCCCCCCATGCTGCCTTTGAACAATGGAGTATCTCACATTTCACATAAAACGTCTTTATTTTGGCCGGGACATGCATGTACAATTGATTTGGAGAGCTGGAAAAAGACAAATCCTTTTAGTGTGACATGATATATGATTACTGCCCTTCCCAAATCACTCGCTGCTAATTAATTAGTTTTGTGGACAGAAAGGTTTTCTTCGGGGTATTAGCTAATTGATAGATTGATCTAACATGTTTTCGACCAGCCAATTACTTTACAAACCTCTATACACAAACACATACCTAATGCTCAAACACCAGTCGAACACACCCATGTCAAAAACAAAAGCCATGACGGGGCCCAGAATCTGGCATTTGTCTCATGGATGTATGACTGTAGAGTAAACAGAGCAAAGTGTTTTTGTGGTTAAGCTTTATGACAATATATCAAGGAAACTTAGACTCGATTCAGTTCTGTTTAATTCCAAACATGCTCAACAATGTTGGCTGATTGAAGTTCATCTGAATGAGGGAAATGATTGTTTTTTATTGTTTATATATATATA
>JAUMHE010000077.1:3302428-3327535 GCA_032359235.1 Enteromius mattozi
AATGTTTATCAGTACATTACAGAAAATAATGAACTTTATCACAATATGCTAATTTTTTGAAAAGGACCTGTATATAAATATAATTAAAAATTACATGTGAAAATAAAAAAACTACATATTTATTTCAGCATGCCAGGGCTGAACTCACATTCCTTTCTTTCTTTTGGTGGTTGAAGTGTCCATATGTTTTTTTGGGGCCATCTTCTTAATTCCAAATAACTTTCAAAAGGTCAGAGCACAGTATTGTTACTTCACAAGCAAACACAGTTAATCACTGTTGCGTTCATATGGAGAGAAGAATAACTTCTCAGTTCTCAGAGGCCATTTATCTGTGAGCCAATCTGATTATTAAAACAAAGAAAGCTCTGATGTACATCAATAATGATGAATACTGACAGAAAATCTAACACACATGCACACACTATCCGCTCTCACTCTCAGTCTGTTATCTGCTTCCTACAACAGATCTAAGCCATCCATCCATGAGCAAAACTTTATTTAATCGATTTCCTATAAATAAACCACCAAACCATGTATTTCAAAATGCCAAACCCTTTGAGAATGAAGATGGGTGGAAGATTTAAAAGAAAATAGTTTTTTGCATTGCAGCAGTGGTCTTTAAGATGTTGTTCCTAGCAAACCTTTCTTCTCATTGACTTTAGTTGCTCACCACACGTGTCCAAATGCCCGCCCCTGTAATGTGTAATGGCACTGATGATTACAGTCTATTAATAAAAAGTCTTCCTGAGACAATAGTGACCCACAACAATGACATATCAGGGAGAGAAATCATCTCCACACACTGTCTGCAGCTTGTGTGTGTTTTGCATTCATCTGTGTGTGAGAGAGGTTTGTTCATGTGCAGATCTTTCCTCGCCTCCAGCTCCAGTCGGATAATGAAAGACTCCGTTGTTTTGTTTCTGAGTCTCTCTTATCTGCTTCTGAAGGACAGTGTGAGTGTTTGAGCTGCGATACAGACTTTTTTGCAGAAAAGTATTTGCTGTTGCCTGAATAGACAAGGTCAGCTAATAGCTGGAAACCTTCAGATACCTCTTAAAAATATATACACATTCTCTCCCACTGGAGACTTGAAGTCCTGAGAGAAAATCTACTAATTTTATTTTAACTATTATTTTATATTTTATTTTGTTTTATTTTATTTTTCCTTTAAGCACAGTCATTGTTATTGCATGGATATCCTGCTATTTTTCAGACTTCTCTCCTGGGACAAGTCCAAATACAATCTTCCACTGCCATGCTTAAAAACACAATTCAAGGGGAGTGGCCTCCTCAAGTTTCTTAATTTAGTGCTGATATTCATAATTTGCTCCAGAGACAAATAGAACGTGAGAAAGAAGAGAGTCACTTTCATATTCCCATGAAGGCAAAGAAACATCCTAGAAATCGGAATTGTTTACTTATTTTGATTATTCTCCCATTTAAGGGCATCCATGAAGAATTGCTGTTATCCTGACATCAAGATCAGCTCCAAACTAAAGCTCTTCATTTCCTTGTGTTTGGCTTGGATTGTGCACATTAAAACACTGAGGACGTTTTCACTCAAAATGAGGAATTTAAGATAAATCTGACAGCATCTTCTGCACTAAATATATATATACATATATTTATATTTAGGGGTTTGAGCGCGTAGTGCTGAAACCCTATTGTAATTGTAAAGATTTTTTTTATTATTATTCTTCCCTAGAACTGATCATGCAGCCCAAACCGTAAGGCCTAGAAAGCTAAAACTTGGTCAGAAGGTAGTACTCTTGCTTGCTACTCAGGCACAAAGAACCGACCCAGTCGGCCCAACGGGGGTGCTACATCGCAAAAAACAAACCTTTTAGACATTTTTGGCCATAGCTCGTAAACTGTTTGTCATAGACTCAAAAATTTTACGTAGTTGTAATCCTTGGGTCCGTGGAAATCAAAAACGGTCACTGCGAAATTTGGTCTACGACACACCGTTTTTCCGCAAATTCAACGTATGTCCGAAACCTACTTTTGCAAACTAGTCCTAGGTTTTTCGCCCGATCAGAACCAAACCACTGCAGAAATAATCTGTGGACACTGGAAATTTTGATATTGGTGCGAAACAGTACGCCAATTAGCGTCTATGCTGACGTTAGCCAAATGTAATTCGGACTATAACTCTGGAACGGATTTAATTTTAAAAAGTTGATTACAAAATGCACCTACATTTTTTGGAATGTTTTTGTTGAATAAAATAATTTTTTCCCAATATATTTAATCATTGAGATTTATTTAAAAAATAGTCTAAAAATCTCGTCTCGTTCTCGTGAACCCAGTGTCTCATCTCGTCTCGTCTCGTGGGATAAGTGTTTCATCACACCCCTAATTACTAGTCAACCGTTTGTCCGATCGACTTAAAAATTGATATGCAGCAACTTGGCCCAAACTGGCACAAGTCTATATGAGGACATTAGTGTATCTCAAAAAACATGGCCACCATCGGCTAATGAAGTTTGAGCACTAATTAGACAAGGTTAACGGAGGTCAATCAGAACGAAACTCGGTGGGCATATTTGACTCATGGTCCTAAAGGTCTGTAAGAATTTTGAAACAAATCGGCCACTAGTTGGGGCTAACAAGTTTTTTGGCTCAGTAATCACGTAGTGTTTTTCATATTGACACAATGTGCATATCATTTGATAGATCTTTTCATGTTTGCTGATGGAAACATTATAAAAGCACTATTTTAACATTTAAAAATCACATTTAGTTAAAGTTTACCATTCTAGATAATCATTACAGTGAAACATGAAAATAACTCTTTAAAAGAGAAGGCTTGCAATAACTGTCACCTATCATTTATTTCAAATATCTCACATTGCAACACAATGTGTGTGAATGTATGCCCGTTTATGTGTGTCTGTGAGTTTGTATTAATATAATAGTTTAACCATTTCATTTCTGTGTGTGTGTGTGTCTATGAGCCTATTGTCCATGTTCGATGTGCTTCACTTTCTGCCATACATCCAGGTTGCCCTATACAACCTCAAAACCATTAAAATGCTCGAACCCCGGTAATTGTTGATTGCAGCTATATTTATTTCATTTTTTTTTCCCGCTGAGGAATTATGATGCCACAAACATTTGCATGGCGCAATTTCCGATCTGGCAGGCCAGACACCTGAATCAGCTGTATAAAATGCTATAAAAGCATTATTCTGCTGTGGGTTGGAGTTTATGAATTACTGCTGTCACGATTAATAAAAATGTACACAAATATCTCTTCTATAACATTTTTGTTTACAGCTTGCTATAATCAGAATTATTTGCAACAGATCTCAGAAATAGTTCTGAGATTTGTAATTGCATTATAAGCATTAGAAGCCATGTTTTTACTGAAATGAATGATGATGCCTTAATTTGACCTGATTTTACTCAAAACATGTCTTTTTTTCTTGACACAAAGCAGTTGTATGTCTTCGGGAGTTTTTAATGATTTTTTTTAAATGATTTTCTTTTTGTTTGATTTCATTTCAACAGGTAACAGAAAATTATTTATTTATTTGACATTTTAAAAAATGATGTCTGAGCAATTTTATAAAAGGTCTCCATTTCTACTTTAAGCAAATAAATGTCAAGCCAAAAACACTGCAGTGTTATAGGTGAAATATAGGTGAAACGTGTCTTCAATTAGCATCTGAAATCAAACATCTGATTCAGCTTTCAGATTATATATAGCTAAATCCTCTTCCAGCTGTTTTAGCTTTCCAAAACAGTTCTTTATGCTGCTTGATGCTGGTATTTACTGGTATTGTTTTAATATTTGTCCTATTTATAAAAAAACAAAAAAACACTGGTTTGTGGCGCATATAGATTACTGCAAATTGTTTTTCTTGTTATTTACAAGATGAATCGGCTAATGAATCGGATGTCTCGCACATTCACAGAATAGCTTACTTCCGTGTTGCATGAGGGGTGGATAAGCCTACTTATTAGCCATTTTACGAAGGTACGTTTATTCTAATGTTTTATTTTATTTAGCCTTATTTAAATAAACCAAAAACAATGTAATAGTTTCAGTTAACAGCAGTATTGAAATGAATATGGGTGCATCTTCAGTTGTGGTTGAGGATGACCTAGAATGAAGAATCACAAATGTCATTTATCAAACGTGCCCTTGACCGCAGCACTTAACCCCAGGAAGCCCTAGAGGAATTGTTGCTTTTGGCCATTAAATTATAGCATATGACACTTTGGTGTCTGTATGTAGAAGCACAGTTGGAGGACTATATTAAGCCCTGCTACCCCAACCTAAATACCACAGGATGAGATGCTAGACAATGAGAGTGAGTTGCCTCTGTTCTGTCTAATCTGGGGCTCAGTTTTAATCCCTAAACCCTCTGAGGCCTTAACAAATGCACAAACACATATGTGGCCTGAATGAATGTGTCAGCAGAACATGAGGTCTGGTAGACCACTGTAGACCAGCGAAAAACTATTATCATGTTTCTTTATCTAGTTGATGTTTTTTGCAGCACTGTGTGCAATGTAGCTGAAAACAGGGTAACATTTTACAATAAGGTGTCATTTGTTAACATTAGTTAATGTCTTAACTATCATGAACAAACAATGAACAATACATGTATTGCAGTATTTATTCATCTTTGTTAATGTTATTTCATAATGTTGTTCATTGTTTGTTCATGTCAGGTCATGGTGCATTAACTAATGTTAACAAACACAACTATAATTCTATAATGTAATAACTAATGTTAACCAAAAAACAGTGTCTTTGTAAAATTATAGTTTTAGTTCTTATTTTAAATTAGATTTAATTTATTTTTTAGAATTGATAGTTTTCA
This sequence comes from Enteromius mattozi, assembly GCA_032359235.1. Lineage (NCBI taxonomy): Eukaryota > Metazoa > Chordata > Actinopteri > Cypriniformes > Cyprinidae > Enteromius > Enteromius mattozi. Next base: position 3,307,264 of record JAUMHE010000077.1, read on the forward strand.
TTTTAATTTTGGTAGAACTGTTAGAAATTGTGTTTTGTAATTTGATATTTTTTTAGTTTTATTACTTTATTACTTAAACTAAACAAACAAACAAAAAAAGAATTGCCTAGGCTTTTTGTATTTCATTTGATTTCAGTTAATGTCTATTTTATTTCAAGTAATAGAAATGTTTTTTTTTTTTTTTTTTATTGAACGAACATAACCGGGCCTAAAAAAACATCTGTGATGTTACCATGTGTGAATTATTAACAGCAATTGTTAAAACATTCTCACATTATCTTGTTTCTTGTTTCTGAGAAACCAGTGTCTTCTCTCTCCTCCTCAAACTATCTGTAGCTCCAGCCAAAACCATAAAGTGCTTTCAGGCACGTCTCTCATCCGCTGCCTGATTCTCTGTACATTGGAAGTTTGATTAATTGCAGATTACAGATTTTACAGTTTCGTTCTCCATAACATCACTCCACAGTTATTAAAACAAACTCCAGAGTTAATCTCAATGATTTACAGACATGACTACTGCCAAAAACACTGGACTACCACCCATCAGAGAGAGAAAACCGCTCAAAAACAACAAAACACACTAACTGGCCAATCATCCACTGACAAGAACACTAACCATTGCAACAAAGGCCCACAAAACACACCCTTTGAATTCAGTCCTATAGATCCTCACAGCAATATACAACAGTGAACAGGCTCAGGAAATGACTGATGTAACAGCACTGATCTGTAGAATCACAGTGATTATCTGTGTTTGCTTTACTCTGATCTCTTGTATATTTACAGATTACCTGTAATAGTGTGATGTTCACAGCGTATTGGTGCTTGGGTTCCCAGTGTGAATTGCGGCATGAATAAAAGCAAGCTGTATTTTCTTGTTTATTAAAAAATTGTTAAATATTAAGTCCAAAAAAATGTGTAGCCAACACATTATCATTAATTATCATAATGAAGAACCATTTACACTTTTTGTGACACCCTTTATTGCCGGCCTTAGTTAAATTCTGAAAGCCAGTGCAATATTTTGCAACAGCTTATTGTCGAATTTAATAAAGCCTGTCAGTTTTTTAAAAGCGACAGTAGTTGCAACCGCTTTTATTACCAAAACGTGACATTTTTCAGAGTGAAACAACTAAAAAAGAAGAAAAAACAGAGTGGGACTTGATTTTATCCATTCATTGTTGATTGGATTGCAAAAATAATAACATTACTAATAACGATCTTAGTTGCATGTTTTATGTGAATGGCCAATGTCAGAACAAGAAGATTGCTTTTTTTATTTAATTAAATTTTTAGTTAGTTTTAGTTAGAACAAGTGAAGAAGTTGCAGTTTGATTAAATATCGCAAAGTCAAAAACAAATAAAAAAATGCACAGATGAATTATTCACAATAAGACCAATGACATGCATTAAGAGAATTAATGTTGTCAATTCTGATTTCATGGCCTTTGAGGCTTTCTTTAACAAAACCCACACGATCCCACAAACCAGAAACTACTCCCACTTCCTTCCCAGCAGTCTTTTTAATCTGTTTAGAAATATATTTCACAATACCAATACCAAAATCCAATTAGACTTTATTAAAATCAGACATGCTGCATTGACAGAGTTAAAGAAATCTCTTCCTCTTGGGAAGATTGTGTTTCTAAAAACTCAATCAAAACAAAATAAAAATATTCTGCTATTTACAGAGGGCACGAGGACGACAAACTGCTTTAAAACAACATTCTAAACACTGTTAAACTTTTTATACATGGCATATGTATCCGTACCCATGCATCACACAGGCTTTCCTGCATATAAACATTCTATACGTAACCCTGCCCAGTCATTAAAGAGACTCCCAACACAATCATACGCTCTCATTAGCACACAAAGCATTCTTTCTTCATTATGATGTCATGCTTTACCAGCCCACTGAGGCTATATGGGCCAAAACACTGGAAGACAATTTTCTGGCACATTCTTGATGTGAAAACATATAACAGTTTTCCTTCAGAATGCTTGTTATGTTTATAAAATATCGTTACAGGTACATGAAACATGAGGTTATGTTATGTTGTTGGTGTGGTTGGCATGACAAGCTTTTATTTGTTAAAGAGCAAGTCACGAAACTCTTAACTTAATGATTTGCACATTTCCTAACCAGGAGCGTAAGACATTTGTCATCAGCAAGATTTATGTCATGGCAGGCGTCCGCTGGTGGAAATCCTGTTCTTAATATATGTTTTTGTCTAATTTACCTGTTAAAATATCTGTCCTTTAAGCAAGATCAATTCATTTGAGAAACAAAATACCTTAATTTTAAATATTTTAAATATGAAATGTATTTTGTATTAGATTTTTCACTTATTTTTTTACTTTTTTCCGCTTAAAACAGGTAAAATGTAAGAGTTACAAGACAAAATACACTTGTATTTAAGTTGCAGTAATGCTTCTCAAGAAAAGTTATAATGTTTTAAGATTTTTAGGTATTTTTCTACATTAAAACAATAATTAAAACATTTAATTATATTTATTTTTTTAATTGTATTATTTTTCTTTATTCAGTTTATTTAAATTTAATTATTATTCCAAGAAAGTTTTTTTTTTAATTTTTATTTTTATTGTTTGATGTTGCTTTATTGTGGTACGCCTGGTTAGGACAGTGTAAACTATGTAAACATTTGTCAGGGCTTTTTTAATAGAGATTAAAATTAACTAGAAGCTGTAATTCACCCTTCGCAGGGAGTTTGATTGACAGGTGATCTGTCCAATCATAACACAGAAGAGTAGATTAACATCATTGGACTTGAATTTGAAAAAAATGGTGTGCATTCTTTCTGCAGCTGAAACTAAATACCTACTGATGTTCTTTCATGTTTATTTCATGCTATAACTAGTTAAGATAAAGAGATGATCGGTTTATCTGCTGCTTGAATTAAGGTGATGCGTGGTGTTAGAGGGCCATGGATTCTCAGACATAGCAACAGCATCTGGTCTTTGCAAACGAACAGTTGTGAACACTTTACAACCTTTCACATGAACCGTATTAGCATTTAATTGGACATCAGGACAAGTGTTATGTGCAAATACAAAACTATCCTGTTCTGTTTTTAAGTAGCAAAAGAAAAAAAAAAGGTTATACACATTTTCCAATAATCATGCTTAAAAATGTCATGTGGACAGAAAGTTGAAATTGGTTAACTATAACCAATTTAATTGTATGCTAATTCAAAATGGACAAAGTTTTTATATGGCTCAACCTGTGCACAACAAGTAGCTGGGAGTTGCTTCGCTTCACAGAGTTTAATGCATTGGGAATGTTGATGTGAATCATATAAAAGGGCCTTCGTATGACGGGATTCTGGTAGAGAATTCTAGAGCAGTGGTTATGTAATCCCTTTGTTCTTATATAATCGCTAACAAACCTCTATTAAAGTTCACGAGGAGACGATGGACCGTTTCAAGAGAGCATTTGTCAGTGGAACCAATGAGGCAGTTACAATGAGGAAGTGGCTTTTAAATAAAATTTGATGAAGTCTGATTTCATTTCTTTTCTTGCTCTACAAAGTTGATGCTGTAGGTGAGCTGGTGTCCATTGTCCCAGGCATACAGAACCTTCTCTTTTGGGTTGTAATCGACTTGTGTGGTGAACCCGTATTCGTTAATGAACGGTAAACGCGGAGACGCCTCGGCGCCCGTCAGCGTGTCGTAAGCGTACAAAACTTCCCCTTCCCGCTGATTGTAAATGTCCACCGCATACAGGACGCCACATATTATGAAGCAGTTCCCGAAGGAATTTCTTCGCAGTCTCGTCCTCCACGTGGTCTCCTTTTTGACAGACAGGTCATTGTGATCTAGTTTGCTGACTACAATGACTTCGGCCTGTCCGTAGTCATCATCAACAGATGGGTAAATGACCCAAAGTCCATTCTCGTCCACGGCGAAGTCGATATCAGAATGGCCTTTCCACTTCCAGGGTGTGGTGTCTTCGTAGACGACGTCGTGGAGCTGAGCCCAGGCGGCTACAAACCGTTGCTTGAGGTCATATTTGATGATGTTCTTTGTGAAGGCACGGTTATAGTAAAACCCTCCTCTGTACACAACATGGCCCGTTCCAATCCAGTTATAAGGCAGCTTGTACAGGTTACTCCAGCGGCCTGCCAGGAAAAGAAAGAGAAGTGAAGAAAATGTGTACAATAATGGCATTTCATCTGCAATAAAATCTGCATGGGAAAATATTTCAGCCTCAAGCAAAACTCCCAGTTTGCTTTTTGAAACAACTGGATTTTGCACGCCAAAATTAGCAAAACAACAGCAAATGTGACCTCACCCTAGCATAGACCTACAAAACTTTTAAATGTAAAAATGTAAAAAGATTTTAAATGCACCATATATTAAAAAAATAAATCTTGTTTGTTAATAAAAAAGCAAATCAAGCATTAGAAAACAAGCAATTCTTAGTTTTGATATATTCTTTACATTTTTATTATTTATTATATATTTACTATATCTATTTCTCTCTCTCTCTGTGTGTGTGTGTATATAGATAGATAGATAAAAAGATAAAATATACAAATAAGCTCATTTTTCTCCTATATGGTTATCTTGCCTTTCTTGCCAAGCGAGCCAAAACTGCCACTGTTGCCCCCTAAAAAATTCTGTGTATGACTCCCCTAGCTCTTAACAGGAATTTTTTTTTTAAATTTATTAATACCAGTCACACAAACACACACTAAAATCCACTGTAACATCATCCAAACTCTTTCTTTTCTTCCAGGGCCAGACTTTCTCTCACACACACATATATTTGTTCACTAAGCAGCACACACCCAGGCACAAAAACAAACTGGCATGTTCTCAAGCACAGACATTGACACCATTCACAGTTACAGTTATTCAGAAATCCAAACCTTATCCAAAGAAATCCCTATCATCGATTCTTAAAATGAATATGACTATCTTTTAACGTGAAGCGTCCTCTGTGAATTGATCTGAGTCACACAAAAGGTATTGTGCCTTAAATGTCTATCATATTATCTCTAGACAGCTACATTCAATTAGTAATAACAGCATTAAGTCTGAATTATCTTACACACCCTGTTTAAAGTTGTCCAAGTTCCGGAACTCCACAAGGTTGTTGCCATAGTAATAGTTGGTGACGTAGATTTTAGAGTCCTTGGCGGCGGGATCCTTCATCCATGCGCCCTCATTCCTACCGTAACTGTGCTGTTTGACCGGCAGATCAACGGAGGCCAGTGTCCCTTCACAGCTGTGCTCTTTAACTGCCAAAAAACATAAACAACTGCAGCAGGATGCAACCACATTGACTGGATGAAGAATTTTACTTTGCTAATTTTTATTAAAAGTTTTGTTTTAGTTACATTTCCAGTACTTCGGAATGTTTCATTTTAGTTTACGTAGTTTTTAAACCAATACTTGTTTTGTTTTAGTTTTAGTTTAGGATCATTTTTGATAAATGTCTTTCATTGTAGGATCATTTTTTATCAATGTCTTTCATTGTAAATATACAATCCAATCTCAAAGAAAAACAAAGCTATTGTCAAAGGTGTTGATTCCACATGAATCTGTAGCCATTTTTAAAATAAATTAAATAAATAAGCATGAAGGTTATCTGTAACCGTGACTAGGGTGTAATCAGATCGTATGAAAAATTAGGAATGAGATCCTACAAATGAATCCGAATTAGCCATCAATTTAACAAAACATTAAATATTTATGAATTATCATAAGATTTTGTTAAAATCTACTGTACCTGCGATGTATGAGTTGTTGCTGGTGTTGTCCAGCACTAGTGCAATGGTAGGAGCCGGTCGCTCCTCTCTGTATATTGTTCTGCTAGTTGTTGTCGTTCTCTGGGTTGTTGTGGGAGGATCTGTTGTTGTTGTCGTGGGTACAGTTGCTGGGGTTGTCTCTGTTGCTAAGGTGTCAGGAAATATGGTACTTTCCTCTTCCTCTACCTCTACCTCAAGCACCGTGTCTGTTTCATCAGGTCTCTCTTCACATGAAACAAAAACAGAGAGGGAGAGATTAAAATCGCCTCACATTTCACACACTGAAAACAGAAACTGAGCAGCAGTTTTAACATTAATAATAAGAAATGTTTTTTTGAGTATCAAATCAGCATATTAGAATGATTTCTGAAGAACAATGTGACACTTAAGACTAGAGTAGTGACGCTGAAAATTCAGCTTTGCTTCACAAAAATAAATTACATTTTAAAATATACCCAAATAGAAAACAGTTCTTTTAAATTGTAAAGATATTTTAGAATATTATTGCTTTTTACTATATTTTTGATCAAATAAATGCAGCCTTGGTGAGCATAAGAGACTTCTTACAAAAAATCTTAATTGCTCCAAACTTTTGATCGGTATTGGATATGACTTGACAAATTCTGAAATAGACAAAAGCCAAGCACAGAGCTATTTATTTCCTGCACCTGTTCTGTGTGGGTACATGTCTCTGGAAACATTGTAATGGCAGTAAAACTTGTTGACATGTCAAATTTTGAGTTTTCTACACCAATTACTCAACACTTCCAGGACAAGATGACTTGCATCTAAAAACAAAGTATTTAAAAGTTGACGTTCAAATGAGTATTTTGCCAAACTGCTCTCCACAACAGTATGAAAACACCTGGTTTCTCATGTTTAGAATATAACACGCTCGACCTCACCAGGGTTTGTCATATTTACTGTGGTAGTGCACCTGCCGGGGTGGCACGGCATTGCGGGAAAGCTATATTTACGAGAGACTGGATTCGATTACTGTACATTAGATCACAGGGTGGGACGACAGAAATAAATCGCATGTAATAGTAAAAGTAATTGATGTTTATTAGAACATATTTACTTGACTTATGCTTGGTCCGCCGGCTTTTGTATTGGCTTTGCATTCCTGTCAGGACAGATCATACTGAATCTCCATCACAGCTCTGTTATACATTATCTTAAACCAGTCAAACAAGTCCAGCTCAAATGCCAAGACACGCTAACAAAGTTAAATAGACCTTAGTCTGAGGAGATGTCATATTCAATTTGACGTGAACAAAGACAAGGCTTCTGAGGTAAAGTTTGTTTAAACAGCTGACAATAAACATTCAGTGGATACAATGATAGGTTATGAAAATTAGAAGTGACCTAAGATCTAAATACAGATTGAGATCCATTTAGCAAATTTTATGCATTCTCTGGGAATCAAAACCATGACATTGGCATTGCTGCAAACATACTCTAATGTTTGAAAAAGTGCCAAGGAACATTAAATATTAAAGAAATTATAATATTTTAAAAAGGAAGTGTGTTCCTTACACACTTGTTGACGTTTGTCAAATAGGTCAGATAGAAAAAATGGCATCTACTCTGACTAATGCTGTGTTACAGTACATGCAGTTTGGGAAATCATGATTTACAACTTGGAAATATGCAGGCAATTTAACCCACGTTGGATTTTTAAATTGCTTAAGACACTGATTAAAATAACTTTTTTTTTGTTTAGTTTTTTGTAGCTTTTTTTCATTTAAGGTCATGAATGTGTATGCAAAGCTTCAACACATAAATGTGTTTTGTAAATTTGGTAACATCAGTTCTGTTGGGGTTAGATTGACTATTGGTTTCTTGCAATTCACCAAAAACCAACACTTTGAAATACAGCAAAGAATCCAGTAACAAGCAGAACACCTATTTGTAGCTTGTAAAAACTTGCTAAAACATGAAACACTTAAGAACTTACAGTATTTAAGAACAAATTAAAGACTCAACATTTACTCAAAATCACTCACTGAGAATTTGCAAAAAGTCTGTAAAATTTCTGAATCTCAATTACTAGAAGTTTGAAAACCCATTTTACCTTTTAGCAAGGGTTTGAGAAAATGGTGATAAATACTATTTACAGTTACATTAAGTGCAAATTATTTACTATTTACACTAAGATAATCAAAAATAAATAAACAGAAGTTTGTGTGTGTGTGTCTTTGCAGCTAATTTTAAACAAAAATATGTGGTTAAACACAACATTTTTTATTGTTTTAGTCTGACAGTTTTTTTAGCCTGACTACGTCAGACTTCCGTTCATTTTTAATTTGCTTCATTTTTAATTTGCTTCCGTTTCTCTCTGGCTCCAAAATGGCCAGACCAATCAACAAACAGCTTAGAGCCATGACGTAGATGCTAATCGCCGAATCTAAGATTGTAATGTTGTGGAAAAGATTCTCGGCATTTGCCAACTCAAACACCTTTTAATTTATCAACTTTTACTGATCGTCAGCAAGAAACTGGGGAGGCCAAAGTCCAGCAAGGCGATATGTGATTGGCTTACAGGTATGTGATACGGACACGGAAACACCAGTGATTTTAAACTAAAGACGAGCGCCACCCCACAAGAAAGTAAACGCTTTTCTATTATGCCATTCCAGACTCTGTCTACGAAGCAAAGCGAAGTAGCAGAGTTTGGTATTACCAGGCTAGAGTTTTTTTGCTGCTTCTTTAATATCTCTTTATATTGTTAAATATCCAACATCCAACTTTATATTGTATGCAGAATAAAATGCAAAGATTTGAAGACTGGCACAATGGAACATTACTTAAAACATCTGAAAATTTTTAAAACTCTAAAACTTTATTTTGGGTTTTTATCTGCAAACCTGAACTGCAACGTGAGACGTTTCCAAAGTGCTAGAGTACAGACTAATCTAAGGGCCGTTGGTTTACAGTAATTTATGCTTCAATCAAATTCCTTGTGATTGTATCTAACGTGCTCAGAAATAGTCAGGACCCAATTTGGGCAGCAGCAATTAGGTTACGCCTATGGATAACACAAGATTAGATAAGACCGCATTACATGTTACTATAGACGCCATTGATTTTCTGGCTTTCAGAACCATTATTGTGTAATTCAAAGAAAAAAAATCAGTACGGCCGCAATCACAAATGGCGGTAACCATGGAGTCCGTCAGGCAAGAGAAACCCATCTATGACTTAAACAGGAAGTGAGGCCGCCTGCCCAAAATGAATGGAAACACTGTTGAATTGGAGACATTTGGTTGGTTTTTGTAGAAACCCTGCAGTCGATATGAATGTCATGCATGCATCAGAAACTGAAGCTAATTCAATAGTGCATGTTGGCTGTCATTTCAGACTCTAAAGTCACTCTCTGGCTGGCGTCCTACACTAGTATCCTGTTAATGCGAGTGCTGGATCATCAAGTCCCAAGATCCTGAGATCCAGTTACACTGTGAGATGCTCATTATGTGAGACTTCAGTGTGTGTGTGTATACTCGGCTGTAGTTTAGGGCCAAAAATATCCCAAAAGAGACAGAAATCTAACAAAACCTCCCTTTGAGGACATTCAAGGACTTCCTCAGTTGGGAAACTGAATCAAAATAACTTGATTTGAAACAGTAGATGCAGTTGTTTTGGTAATCAGAGTAATAAAGATTGCAAAAAGTTTTATTTTAGGGTTAGAATTAGCAATAGGTAATATTTATAATTAGTTTTTTATAAAATCAGCAGATATCAAGGGTATTAAACAGCAAAGTCTATATGTGTGTGTAATGTGTAATATTTCATTTTTCATCAGCTCATCTGGCAAATTTACATGTGAAAAAGTGTCTTGGTGTTATTGTGGGTATTATGAGACTATGAAAGCTTATGTCCATCTTAGAATAAAAAAAATTTAAAAAAAAATTCTCACAATCTCACAATTCTGAACTGTTTCTGAGAATTATGAGTTTATATAATATAACTGTGGTCATAAATTCTTTATAAATACATCTTGCAATACAGACTTTTTTCATTTACATCTTATGTTTTATATTTTTTCTCTGAATTCTAACTTTGCATTCTACAATTCTGCTTTTCTTTATATTTCCACAACAGAATAAAAGTAAAAAGTTATATATATTTATTTATTTACAATTGTGGATTTTTATCTTATAATTTAGACTTTTCTTATGAGAAATGCACGTTTATGTCTTACACTCCTTTTATAGTTTATATAAAAAATATATATATGAATTGTGAGATAAGACTTGCAAATTATTCTGCAGTGGAAATAAGCTTCCATATGACACAGACAATTAATTTTGCAATTTATTCTGCTCTTAACATGAACTGTATACTCACATCTGATTACAAGTGGGCAGGTTTGTGCCTGCTGTGCACGAGTCCCCATATTAATAATTGTATGCCAGACCAGAAAACTGTTTCGCATTTTCAACAGATGAAGTGGTTTATTGTCTGTTAGTTTATTGTCTATTAGTTTATTGGCTGTGTGGATATGAATGTGTGCACACGTGTTTTGGGTTATGAGAGTGTGTCTGCACTAATATTGAATTAAGTGTGTGTCTGGACTGGCGTGGATACAAGCAGCTGTGCTTCTATGCATGGGGAACACAAAGGAAACAAGTTTGTCTTTAAAAGCATGTATGTTTCTGGGTGTGTGACATATCTAAACGTTTGTGGGCAAAACTGGTGAACATCTGTCTCCACAAATCTGATAGCACCTCAAAGAATTATTATGCATTTAATACATTCCAAATCCTTCGGGTTCGGTTTGTGTATATATATATATAGAAAAGAACTGTCTGTGTCTTACCTTTTTGGTTGCCTGTCTCTTCAGTTTTGGTGGCTTTGTAGTATGTGATTCCCCGGATGAGTCCTGGCTGGTTCTGTGATGGTTTGGTTTTACTGGGCAGTTCTGTTTGCTCTGGTTTAACGGGTTTGTTTGGTTTTGCGGTCTCTTTCTTCGGCTTGGCCGGCTTTTCCTTCACTGGCTTTGGTGGAGGTTTCCCTTTTTCTGGTTTCTTTGCTGGAAACTTTGAAACATCTTTGATATTTGTCCCCAGTGTGTCCTACAAACATAACACATGTCTAGCTGAACAGATGTTAGAGATCTCATCCTAAAAACTCCATGTACGCTTACATATACTGTGTGTAATTATATATGGACTGTCCATTTTCACTAAGTGCAAATAGCCTGCCTTGTTGGCAGAGGCTATTTACACTAACTCCACCCACCAACGTGTGATTTGGGTTCTCAACACTACAAAATATAGCCACCAAATATCAGCTGCAGTGGTGTAGATGTTAAATTGTGTATCGTAGTATTTTTGACATAATCAAATCCGCCTTCGCCGAATTTTTTATAAATAATCTAAATAAAATATCAGGTAGGGTATGAGTAAGTGTAGGGAGGGCTTTATTGTCCCAGTAAGGTGGCATGCATTTAATAATTTGAATTAGCATTATAATTTACACTCAGTATGTTATTTCTGCACACTGTACTACAATACTGAGGTGCAAATAATTGCCTCTGTTTGCAATAAGCAGTATAAATAGCAGACAATCCTAAATAATGTAAATAATATATCACTAAAAAATACTGCTATTTTCACTTAGTGCAACTAGAATGTATTGCTATTTGCACTTAGTGTAAATAGTATCTATAGCTAAGAAAATATGATATTTTCAGTTAGTGTAAATAGCATCTAATTATACTTAGTGTCATATTACAAATGCACACAGTTTGCATATTGTTTATGTACTACCAGAGCACATTCTACAATGAGCTTAACATTGATTTCCTGCAAAGCTAGAACTTTAATTTTTATCTTTTTGACATAATCTATTCAAATGACAAAGTCAGAGATGAAAAGTCATGACCCTTACCTGAGCTTTGCTTTTAGGGCCCGAGGCAGTGGAGTCTTTCTGCAGCAGCTGAAGGCCCAGATTGGACAGCTCTTTCTTTATGCTCATCATGATGTCAGAATGGTTCTCGTATTGCCGTAGCTGGTTGGTCAGAGTTGCCACGCTGTCTCTCACAAAGTCATTCTCCCGAGAGAGGTTCATCTTTATCATCTGGGTAAGATACACAGCTTTTTATTACACAACTTCCCTAAATATATTTGTATAAATAAATGCATCTGCATAAAACTCATACTCGTACATCAATTCATCTTTCAATTCAACTTTTTACTCTTTTACACTACCACTGATGCAAAGTCTTCAGAGTACCATGATCCTTCAGAAATCATTCTGATATGCTGATTTGGTGTTCAAAAACATTTATTATTATCAGTGTAGAAAACTATTGTGCTGCATAATATTTTTAAGGAGAATGTGATACAAATGATGATAATGTGATACAATTTTTTTCTTTCTGGATTCTAAAAGAATCTTGCATGGAACACCATTTATTTGAAAAAGCATTTTTGGTGACATTATAAATGTCTTTATTTTTGGTCTGTTTAATGCATTTCATAAACAAAATAATCTTACTAATCCCAGAAATGCAAACAGAAGCACTTTCACTAGTGGTCTCAGACTTTAAAACTAAGGTATTTGATAATGACCCACATTGTACATGCAGTAAATCTTTCGTGGTGCAGATTTCTAGGCCAGCTTTACCCGATAATGAGCAAAATTTAATTGGAAATAAAAACAGAGTGCATAAGTGTGACTATTACATGACTGTGGTTTTGTCCTTTGGACATTTCCTCTCTCTGTCCTGCTCTTTCTTACACGCACATTATTTTCCCATCCCTCAAGCCAAAGTGGAGCGGTATAACGGATAATAACTTTAGCCAGAGCATTGTGGGTAGCTACAGAATGTCCTGGGTCCAGTTAAATCCACATGTGTATGTTCACACACACTCAGTACTACGATCACACTCACCTCCTCTAGGTTATTCATTTGAGACACCACCTTATTGATGTACGAGTGAACTTTGAGAAGGTCCATACTGAAGAGAGTTCCTTCCAGAAGGTCCACCATGGACTGCAGCTACACGCAAAGAAACAGACTTTTTAAACATGAGTGGAAAATTAGTTTTAGAGGTTAACAAAGCAGATTGGGTTTAATGAATCTGCAATAATGAACAGTTCTTAAAAATGTTTGCAGTTTGTCATGTCAAAGATCAACAATATTAATATGTTTCTGCTTTGGTCAACCAGAAAAAATGGCATTGGCCACACTCTTAGGTCCTTTATGGATGTTTCCGTGAAGAATCTTTAACATCCAAGGAAACTTTTCATTCCAAAATGTAGAAAATAAATGTTATTTTAAGATCTATTCACTATTCACTCAAAGGTTCTTTGGAGAACCAAAAATGGTTCTTCTATGGAATCACTGCATGTGAAAACCACTTTTTTATCAGCTTCCAAACAAAGTATATGAACATTAAGCGAACATTCCATTTTATCATTTTGCAAGTATAAAGGAATGTTACTTTTGAATGTTCTCTCAACATTCTAAACAATGTTACAGTTAAAAACCATTAGTCAAATAGAGTTTCAAAAAAAAAAGTTTAATTAATGATTTATAAATAACTTTTTGCTAATGTTTTTAGAACATTAACAAACATAAATTTTAACGAACATTCTATCATCATTACTGGAAGAACATTGGTTTGTGACTTTGAGAGCACCTTGGCAGAACTTTAGCCAAAGATAGCTGCGATTATTTATGAGTGTACACCAGAAGAAAAAAAACTACATTGGATTTAAACTAGTTTTTCAACAGGAAAAAGATAAACAGGAGAGTGATTTCCTCATACGCTTATTGTTGACGCGTGCTGCAGAGAGTTCATTCGTGTAACAGCTTGACTGTCATGGTTATTTACGGCTTCATGTGGCATCAACTGATATGAAGAAACTGCAGCGAGGTCAAAACAGAGCCACATGTTTGGAGCTAAACAGCACAAGATCAGCAAATGTTTGAGGTGGAAATATTAAAACCATTGTGCTTAAACACTGCCTAAAGGTTGCTGAATGATTTTGAGGCCTTTAGCAGAAGCAAATCTGGCGGGGTTGTCATGTGGCTCTCTCTCTGTGTTTGTGTGTGTGTAATGTGGAGATATGGACTGGAACGCTCAGACAGATGGACAAAAAAAGAAAAAAGACAGAAAGAGTGAACCAGACAGGAATGGTGCAGAGGAAAGAGGACAGGTGCTATAAAAACACACTTATGAACATGTGCGCTGCATACATGAATTTTACCGTTCAACAATCCCTAGTGAATAAGTGTGCTGTTAACCTCAAAAAAGAGCACTTTCTTTCTTGCTTCTCTTCAAGTGATGTCACAGTTGTGCATCAGTAGCATTCAGTAATGTCCAAACACATTACAAATATATTCTAAGAACGTTTTAATAAAGTTAAATGAGTGCTTTCAAAATGCAAGTCCACGTTTAGTTATGAAAACATTACTGAAACATCCAGTTTTACATTATGTTTTACAAATGTCCTTTGTTCTTGGTTATGTGAACACATGGAACTATGGTTTTCAAGAACTATGGTAATTTTTAATAAGGGATGTATTTTAAAAGTAAAAAGTGAACATGGCCTACCTTGAGCAGTTCTGGCGCCTGTTTCTTGAGTTTTTCCATCTTCCATTCGTTCTCGCAGGGGTTGAGAGAGGAGGGCGGAGCCGTGCACGAACATTTACAGTCGGCTCCAGAACTCACCGTCTCCACCGTGTAAAAATCCTCCACACGCACGCTTCCTGTCCGCAAACGAGCGCATGCGTCCCGGGTCAAAGGCCGCATGATGCACTTACAGCGGCAGTCGGATCCCTCTGATGTCATGCGGACTTGTTCCTCCCCGAAGATCTGAAAGGAAAATGGATAGAAAGTAACGGAAATTACAGCATGACCTACTTCAGTGTCAACTTAAACACTTTAGTTCTCTGTAGTAACATCAAAATGTCCTCATTCTAATATGGGTTAGTCTTAAGTTAACCTGAGACTTAAGTTTATTGATCAATCCTGCCTTCTTGACATTAGATATGAAAGTTTGAGGTCAAGAGGTCATCAGTGCCACACAACAGAATTCAGCCACATGTGCCACAGTGACCTATGACCTCTCCTACTCCATCTCCTTCATTACTCAATTACTAAAATGTCATTAGTGTCAAGTCATATGGTGTATTTAACCATATAAAACCCAAATCCTAAAACAAAGATCTTTTTTCATCCTTTCAGCTTCAACAGAACAGCCTAAAATCAACTAGTCTATGTTAACAAGACTAAATCAGTCACATGAGCTCTAGAGTACACCATCTTTAGGGTTACAGAGTTACCGTTCATCTGTCTTCTAGGCCATTATTGTCAAAGGACTGAGTGGAAAACAAGCAGATGGTTTCAACAGAGCGACCTTTGACCTCTGAGAAAGCCGGATCATACAGAGTGTGTCCTAATTCAGATCGGTGAAAGTTTAAAAGCGCTTAGTCAAATTCATGCAGGTATGTATATATGTGTGTGTGTGTGTGGTTTAACATCTTGGATTACTTATATCCTCTTCAGCAATTCTGAGACCTTCTCAAAAAACAAATGGAAACACATACATCATTATACCCTGCCAGCTTTGGTAATTTAAAGCGTGAGAAAGATCTTATTGCTTGATCTGCACGCTTGATAATGTGTTTATGAAGGGCATGCGGGTGATTTATGAGCTAACTAGCTGTTCGAACATGTTTTTTATTCTATTGCCCCACACTTCTATGCGTGTTTGGATAGTTCCGAGGGATCAGTTTATTGACATACATGCCAATTTATTTAGAATATAACCAGCCAATGTCATGTCACCATGGATGTACCATCACCCTTTCCCAGCTATTCTCTGACATGTTTAGGATAGCAACCGAAGTCCAAACAAACTGAGGGCAAGTGTCAGCTGTGTTGTGCTAAAATAAGCGAATCCACTCTGATTTCCTCAGCAGGGATGCATTTCTTCCACTGAGATGCTGGCAGCATGACAGATCCCTGAGAATTATTTCCTATGTTGAGATAGAACTACTGGATATTGTAGAGTTATTGTTATTTACACTATTTAACCAATTTCAACAGAACAATAAAAGTATGCACTATATTATACGTCTTATAAACTCTTAAATTGGTTTTCTAATGTATTCTCTTTGAATACGTTTTAAAAAAATGTTTTTTATTTATTTCTATAATGCAAAGCGTTTTTTTTAGTGTCACATGATCCTTCAGAAATCATTATAATTTGTTGATTTGCTGCTCAAGAAACATTTCATATTATTATTATTATACTAAAAACTGACAAGTATTTTGTGACAGTTACACATTTTTCAGGAGTCTTTGACGAATAGAAAGTTCAAAAGAACAGTATTTATTTAAAACAGATATCGTTTGTAACATTATACATGTCTTTACTTTCACTTTTGATCAATTTTATGCATCCTTGCAGAATAAAACTTTTAAAGTGCCCTTTCATGGATTTTTGAAAATTCTCTTTCGTGCATTGTGTAAGTTTTAAATCTGAAAGTGCACCATGTATAAAATTGTCTCTTAAAAGAAAGCATCGACTCTGAATCATTGAAACAAGTCGTTTTTAAAACGAATCCCAAGCATGTTAATGTTAACATGAAACATTAGCATATTGCTCCCCACATGTAGGTCTTTCCCCATTGGTCTAAATAAAAATGCAAATTCATTCTTTGCCACTAGGTGCCACTTTTGGGGCATTTAAAATAGCTGTTTCCTTGGTAACGCTGTACACAAAGCAGCACTGCACTCACAAACGCTGCTTTATCGGGCATTACAGGCATGATGACATGAAAAAGAGATCAATCACCAGAGATTAGCTTCACACAAAGAGGGTTTGTAAAATGAATCTTTGAGTGAATTGTTTGGGAGTCGTTAAGCATAAAAGGTAAAAATAAACCTGTATTATAGGCAATGAGTGTTTTTTGACTTTGGATGCATGTCAACCTGTTGTTGGGGACTCCTAGAACCAAAATATGAACCTTTCCTTACCCATAATCGGGTGCACTTAAAATCTTACTGACCTCAAAAGTAGTTCTATCTCTCTTTTATTGCCCCATATCAGACAGTGACCATCACAGGTGTAGAATGATGATCAACACTGATCAACAGAGCCAGATATATATAAATGCACAAACTCTGATTCACACAGCAGCTGATATGACAGCTGTGAGAACTCTGAAATGTAAACTTCACAAAGAGAGGACAGCTAAAAGTGGAAGGACTTGAGTAATGCTTCTAATCCTTCAATCCTCTGTAATCCCATGTGAAGAACTGGACTGGTTTTTCCACTTTCAACTGATAATTGGGCTAGTAATTTAGCTATATACAATCTTTGATGTGCTGCCAAGGATGAAGAAAATAAATAGAAGCATGTGAATGTTTGTCTCAAGACCTCCACCATCCATCACTTGTTCATACAGTCCTTCTCCTCTCGTTCCTCCTCCTCCTCTATCACCCCAGGAGACTTCTTAAATTAAACTCACCCACTTTTAAGTTCAATTTATTAAAGAAATATAGTTAATCCAAAAATCTAAATTTGCCGGCCATATTAAGATAAATTTGTTTCTTCAATGGAACAGATTTAGAGAAATTTAGCATCACATCACTTGCTCGCCAACTCACTTGCAGTGAATGGGTGCCGTCAGAATGAGAGTCCAATCTGCTGATAAAAACATCATAATAATCCACACCAATCTATCAATTTATTGCTATGAAAAGCAATACAAAACATTACTTCCCATTAAAATGTAAGTCCTTTATCCAGTAAGTGTCTCCAGTAAAACAAAAAAAAACAGGAGAGAAATACATTCAGATCAAGCACTGTTTACAAGCGAAAACAGTCAAAAAACACCATAATAATAGATTTGTTTTTCCAAACAGTGCATTTCACTTCAAAAATCATTAATTCATGAACTGGAGTGGTGTGGGTTACTTGTGGATTACTGTGATGTTTTTATCAGCTGTTTGGGCTTTCATTCTGACGGCACCCATTCACTGATTCAAATTTCTCCAAATCTGAAGAAGAAACAAATTGATCTACATCGTTGATGGCCTGAAGGTTAGTACTTTTCCAGCAAAAAAAAAAATAAAATAAAAAATTGGGTGGGTGAACTGTTCCTTTCAGGAATGCACAAGTATTACTATTGCTTACACTTACGTAATGAGCCATATCTAGAGACCAACTCTTAACATGAAACCTTAGTATCATGGCACTGGGCTTTGCATGTAAAAATTGTCCCCAAAAAACTTTTCCTTTCTGCCTTAAAGTAAAAACACTCACATTTTTCAATATACCATTATTCTCTAGATTGTTTTCTCATGCTCACCACAGGTAACAATTTAGTGGAATGAATGAAACAAAAAAGAAATCCGTCAAGAGTAAGGATTGGGGCCCTGTCATTGTCTCCAGTGAGCCGTGACCTGTGATAAGTGCGGCTCCTGATGCATCATGACGTCTCAGTGTCGTTTTCTCATGTGCAGTTTTATTCTTGGGAAATCAACCGTTTTAGCCGAAGTGACTTTCGCCGCTCACACATCAGCCTTTCATCTGTCCACCACAGCTGGAGGGCTCAAAGAAAAGCTTCCATTGAAGTGGTAAACACTTCTTGTTAAGTGCATTGTGAACAACTGGGGTGAAAAACTTTGAGGATGTCACCAAAAATACATTTGGGGTGGAGATCAAAACAGAAGGATACTGGAAATCTTCGTGATGGATCAGAAAGCTGCTGTCTTGCAGCGGTTAGCCTGATTTATTTTTTTTTTTAAGATGTCTCCACACTCTGTTGCTACTGTATGTTACACAAACTGAATATTTAGGATGCAAAGGTCTGCTCCTTAAGATTTACCTCCCTGGGTTCAGTTCAAACTCTAACCAAACACACCTGTGAGTCAAGGTTTTATGGCTTACCTGAAAATGAGAGGCACCCTTAGAAAAAAAAAAAGTAGAGCATTTGTGCTAGACTGCAATGAGATGAAATGAAGAACAAATGGAGATCTTTCTCCTGAGAGAAAGAACAAAAAAAAAGTTTTTTTCCTCTAGAGTTGGAGAAAAGTGCACTCAGATTTGTAAAAGACACTGATATCTGTAATTAAAGTCAGAGATCATAAGATAGACCTTCACATTTTTCATCAAATTCTTTTAAGTGCAACACATCAGTCTATATACACTTTACAGAAAAATCTGAAACATATCTAATACTAAAATAAAATGCAAATAATAAAGATTAAAGCAAATATTAGCTTTTTTGGCAATTATTTTTTTTCCCAATTTTTCCAGTTTAAATGTATTATTAAAATGGCTTGATGCCTCATTTTTAAACAAAACAGTATTTGTAATAGAATCTATCAGTTTTGCAGAATTTATTTAATGCACAAAAAATAGATGATGCACTATGTAGGGTGGAAACCTTTGGAAAACATTTAGCCAGCATTTGAATGTCTCATTTTATACTTAGGAACTTAGTAACTTAATATGAATATATTTGTGTTCATCAAAATCTCTGCTGCAGGAACCACTAATAGTCTTGTAAAAAAAAAAAAAAAAAAAAAAAAAAATCTTATATCATTATGTAAGTTGCTTAATGAATTGCCATTTTTTAAAAGCTTCTTGTGTGGTGATCTTTTAATTTCAACATTTACTGATAAATGTGAAAGAGAAACCTATGAGAAAGCGAATCTTCTTCAGTGCAGGTGCATTAGATTATAGTTTAAACAGCACAGCACATGCCTCAGAAGCAGGACAGGGCACCTGTTATTTTAGACAGTATTATGGTATTTTTCACTCAGGACACGAACCCGAGTCTCGAGACCTCTGAACTCGTGCCAGCGGTGCGTTGCGCGCGGTGTGTGTCTGCTGAAGAGTTTAATCCAAACACTTTCAAAGCGCCCACCAACTGAATTGAACATGATCAAATATATCCATTCCGCTCCATAGACTAAACTTCTAAACTGATAATGTCATCAATCATCATGCATTAACATTTTAATTTAACTGGTATTTATATGTAAAAAAACCAATACATAAAATATTAACAGCTATGTTTTTAAAAGCAACTTAGTTAAAAAAAAAAAGTTTTATATTTTAGCAGTTCGTGAATAAAAGAATGAAATGAAAAGATTAATGGTGTTAAAAAGAGCGTGAGCTATTTATAACAGCTCTGCAATAATATACTTAATATGTGCAAATGCAAAACACATTCTTAAACTTGGGTCTCTTTCTTACCTTGCTCTGAGATGATACATTACTGGACATCATAAGCAAACACGCCACGAGCTCCACTATCCTCCACATCTCGCCGGTCTGTGAAGCTCCTCTGTGTGAATGTGTGAGATGTGCGCTGATGCGACTGCAGACTACAGACCCAACATCCTCATCATCATCATTATCATCATCACCCCTCTCTCCCTCTCCCTGTCTCTCTCTCTGTTATCTTAACGCAACGCCTCCATCTACTGGACGTGCAAAGCCCTAAAAAATTGTACTTA
>JAUMHE010000077.1:3343806-3380861 GCA_032359235.1 Enteromius mattozi
AATAATCTCACTGCATTATTACAATTAATGACAAAAATAATGTTTGGAAATGTTAACTGATATTTCCAACTGACACGATACCGCAAAAGATAGAAATAACCCACTTAATACCATTTTTTTGTTGGTGAAAATACTAGTGGCCTAAGACTTTTGCACAGTACTGTTTATTTAATAATATTGTCATATATTCATAAAAGAGTCTTTACTGTGTCAAACCAGCCTGTTTAATTCTAAGGTTCTCTCTTTTTATTTATTTATTTTTTTCAGGTATAATGTGTCTCAGTCGGAGCTGCTGGCTCTGCTGTGTCGTATTGCTGATGAGCTGTTATTCAGACAGATAGTCTGGCTGAAGCGTTTACCCTTTTACAGCGATCTGTCCATCAAAGACTGCACTCGTTTACTGGGGGCTTCCTGGCATCAGCTCATCCTGCTCTCCTCGCTCACGGTGCACAGCGGACAGATACTGGGAGAACTGGCCAACATCACACAGCAGTACACACCGTCCAACCTGACACTACAAGGGTATGAATAATAATGACCAGTAATGTACAGGAACTCTGCCCACGGTGAAATCTCATTGGTCTAAAATATTTATGAGCGTATACATGTGTGTATGCAGGTTTGGTGAGGATGCTATGGAGGTCCTGGAGAGTTTACATTTTCTCTTTCGTAAGTTTCATCAATTAAATATCAGCAATGAGGAGTACAGCTGCTTAAAGACCATCACCCTGCTCAATCAAGGTAACGCACTCAGATAACCCGCATACACTAACTTTAAGAGTTTTGTGTCTATAATTGTGTCATTTGAGTGTGTGTGTGTTACAGATATGGCAGGTTTGAGCAACTCATCCAAAGTGGAACAGTTAAGTGAACGTTACTGGTCCGTGTGTCGTGACCTGACAGAACGACTCCACCCTAATCGACCCAAATGCTTCTCAGAAATCATCACCTGCCTTTCTGAGATACGTCACACCTCAGGTGTGTATCTGTATAATACTGGAGCGAGTGAATGAACCATAAAAGATTATTTTTTCTTAAAGAGCAGGTAATATGGTATTTTAAAGTGCCCTAATATAGTCCCCTATAACAGGTTTAAATGCATGACTCTTTCTTTTGAGAGACAATACCTTTCTTTATCATGCACTTTTTTGATTAACAATTTTGCAGACTGTTTACAATGAAGGACAGCTACATTACAAACTGCAAATAAGATATTTTTTGAAAACCCCTATTTCCTGCCCTTTAAATTGTTCAAAATAGAAATTACAAATAGAGTAATAAAGTATTATATAAATAGAAAGTAATACTTTTAATTAATAAAATACTATTGATTAATAAAAGTTTCGTGAGCATCAAATCAGCATATTAGAATGATTTTTGAAGGATCACGTGACACTAAAAACTGGAGTAATGATGTTATAAATTTAGCTTTGTATCACAGAAATGAATTACATTTTAAGATATATTCAAATAGAAAGCAGTTATTCCACAGTATTACAGTTTTTACTGTATTTCTACTCTACAATAAATGCAGGATAAGTCTTTTCTTTCTTTTTTTTTTAAACATTCAAATTTTTGAGTAGTTGTGTGTTTTAAAGCAGCAGTTCTCTCTACTCAAACCCGTGTTTTGTTTCAAATCTTTATGACTCTGACCAGCACACAGATGAAGATGTCCACTGTTTATTATTATTATTATTAAGTATTTATTATGTTAAAAAAACATTTTAGCCTCAAATTAATTTCATTGCAGCACAATATTTCTTGGTGTGAATATTTCATAGAAATGCCTTATTTCCTTTTAAAATCTCATTGCAATCTTTTGATTGACATGATGCTGTTTGAATATGCAACAGCCAATCAGAATATACCTCTGCTAATGACGTCATTATTGGTTACAGGTAAGATGATGGCCATTTCACTGGAGCAGCTCCCTCTGCTGTTTAAAGCGGTACTGTACTCCTGCACAACCAATCAAAACCCCTGGCTAGCCACCAGCACCAACTCCAAGACATAAGCCACGCCTCCAACTATCTATTTGTTGTTGATTTTTTCCCCAAATGTATTTATTACATGACAAAGTTGAATGTAAAAGATGTGTGTGATTTCGAAGTCTACCGAATTAGATTTCAAGATGCCTGCAAAGAAAACCTCAGGAACATGACTTTTGAAGGAAAAAACACTTTGACCGTTGTGTTAATGATTAAAATGAAAAGAAAACATACTCAAATGAACACACTGCAATCCATTGTTGAATTATGCAGCTTCTAGCTATGATATGAAATGTCCTTGTGTTGCAGCATGTCACTGATAAAATATGCCTGATAAAATAGCGAAGATGCCAAGGTGCTGAAATTCATTCAAAAGAACAATGTTTCTTATTGAGATGATAGCTACATTTGAGCTATAAGGATTTAAACAGTCAAAATTATCATCCACAGCTCACGAGATCGAGTACCAAAGCTGAGTGTGAAACAATACGTGATGTTGACCATAATTTTTTTAGGATGGAGACTTCCGGCAACGTTTGAGCCAGTCGCCGGGGTAACGAAATGCAATAAGCACACTCTTTATCCCAGGTGTGTGTGTGTGATGTGTCTTCAAGGAAGTGTGAATGTTCAAACAGGGTTTATGTGTTTTTATTTTGCCGTAGTTGTAGTTTTGTTGGAAATGTTATTCCTCATTTTAATATTTTGTTCATTTTTTTTCTTTTGTAATTACGTGTTACTGTTACCAGAAGAGCCATTTCTCAAGAAGGCTGTTTTACCTGATGAGGGTTGAGTTTGATGGAGCATTTCAAATATTACTAATATCATGTGGTTTTAACCTTCCATTCCTTCTTTGAAAGTTTACATATCTGTTTTTGGCGACAATGAGAGGGTAAAATATAGCGGAGTGTTTGCAGATAGCATGCGAGGGGCGTTCTGCAGAAGGGGGTAATCATTTTCTTTGTGCACGCCCATGATTCTCTCCATTTTGTTACCATCTGAGGCCTTGAAGTGCCTGTGTAGTTGATGACATAAAGACTGGGCAGCAAATCAGCTGTTTCTTTCTTAATATTCATTGTTAATCTGTTTAGCGTGGTATTTTTCGTCTCTGCATTTGAATGTTTACAACATTTAAAATTACATTGTACATTGTATTTTCATTTCATAAAGAAGGCCTGATAAACATGTCTGTGTGTTGATTTATCATCAGTGTCTCTGCAGATAAAGTAGCATGCTTAATGACTGTTTTTAGTCAATATTTATTAAGTTTATCTGCTAAATGTTGAGGATACACACAACATATTATAACAGGTCAAAATTTTCAATGACTCATCCTGCACTACACAGATTTTTGTCCAATCAAATGCTCTCTTAAACAATAATACCCCTCCCCCAACAACTTTGTGAACATACTTACACAGGATTGGTCAGTAAGATTTTAATATTAGTGAAGGATCAAGTGCTTTTAATATATACTGTATTAGTGGACATATACAGGAAGAAACCATAGCTGGTATTTTTTATACAGTCACCAAAACTCATTCAAAAACAGACAGACTCAACATTTGTTGTATGAAAAATCCCAAAATGAATGTACTACTCAAAATTCGAATGCTTAAACCTTTAAAGACAATATTGTGAGCTATGAGGTTGTTAGTTAATTGTAGATGCTTTGTTGAAGATATCAGCCTGTATTTTTTCAAATTATTTTTTAAATAATCATGTTTAACCATGGAAAATTTTGAACAAATCCACAACCACCGAAAGAATGAATAACGTATAAAGACTGTTGTTAACTAAGCTGTTTTGGACTTTCATTGTATAGACAAAAAATAATGAGATTTTTGTAATGAGTTTCTCAAATTAGCTTCTTTTATGTTCTATAGTTCCATGGCCATTGTAGCCTAAACATCTATGTTAAATCCAATAAAATATTTATTTCTAAAGCTGCTATATGTAATACTATTGATACTTTCTCATTTAACACAATAATGGCTTAAAATAATCTTTTGTGGGTGATTTCAAAACAAAATTTAATGAATTAGACTTTTTTTTTTTGAAAAATGTAATCACTGACAGCCCTAATATATATATATATATATATATATATATAAATTGCTCTCACTGTCGTATCATAATAAAAGGCAAAATTCCAAAATTAAAATTAAAAAACCTCATGACTGGTTGGTTTGGTTTATGGCTTATAACTGAAATAAAAAAAATACTTACAGAGCCAAGGCCGCTGAAAACGTGGGCAGGCAGTTGCACTCTATTAGCATCATCATCATAAGTTATATTTGCATATAGAAAGAGAATAGTAGATAAATATTTATTTGGCTAAATACCCTGATGGACAGAGATCCAGTCAATTAAAATGGATGAAGTAACTTTACTCTCTGAATCCTCTGATTTCCTTAGAGCTAGATATGGGTCTGATTTATCTGACCCTTTATATTATATATTATATTATTACTTCATGAATTGAGAATGAAGCCTGAGAAAAATTACAGGAAGACTGGCCACTGAGAGAGAGAAAAAAAGTTAATTAATGTATAAATTATAAATCTCAGATGTCAAAACTTGCAGAGTAGCCTTTAAGTGATGAATATAGAAGCCAGTCTTTGTCTCTTTTTGACTTGTGAGCAGAATTTTTGAGTGTCCACTTGAACTAATTTAGATGCCCATGACCTTGTTCCCTTTTCATTCAGTTTTCTTTCCTCTCTTTTTCTCCATCACAATCTGTTATGATTGAGTAGTTTGGCAAAACAGAACAATACAACATATTTAGCAAACTTAGAGAGTCAGATATCCTGAATCATCATACTGTATTATAGAGTTCTAAGTGAAGATCCTGTTTCCTGTGTCAGGCTCCGCCCCTTCCTGCGGGAGTGCAGAAATTGTGACTGTTTTTAGCCGACTCTCCTTCTCTTCCTATTTCTCTCACTCCATTCTTAACTTCTTAATGGATTTACTCCATTCTGGACCTATTTCCTGTCATATCATAGGACATTTTGGTGACTGGTTCTCTCCGTAAAAAAGACCTTCCACAACTAGCCTGCATGAAGTTTCATATCTTAAAAATATATGGAATTGATTGAGTCTCTGTAATTTAGAACTATTTACATTAAACAATATAATACATTAAACCTATTATGCTGAAATACATTATTTGTAAATCAGTCATTCTTGAGAAGTGGGACAAAACAGTGTGCAAAATTGAAAAATAAAGAATTAAATAAAACAAACTTGTACTAAGCGACTGAGTTGCAACCTCTCAAATGTGCATTTTACCATGGACTGTGTAATATAATTATATGTATTACGTAATTTAATTATTATAACTTTATCTTTAACAGCTTTCAAGATGTTTTTAACATTTCAAGACACATTCTCATGTTAGCAGACAGATTACACTTTCACATGTGACCAAAAACCTTTTTTTCTGTTGATGCTATAGATACTAATGGAACCTGCTTGGTTCTAAATATTTAAAATAATTTCCTAAGAAATTGGACAAAACATGGTTGTGACACAGAAATGATTAAACATTAGGATAAAACTTAGCAGAGCCTGTTTGGCAGTGATGTACCCTGCATAGGAGGAATGTGATGAGTGGGTCCTTTAGAGTGACAGCTGCCCCTGATATTCCCTGATTTTATTACGTTTTAGGACAAAAAGTGGGGACACAGCTTTGAAACATAAAACATGCATGGGTCACTGAAAAACAACCTTGCTTTGATATGATACATTATTAATTGTTGCTTTCCATAAAACAAGGTATTTTTCATCATTAAAAAACATCTTATTCATTTTACAGAATATGAATGAACCCTTCACACTGCTTTAGATGTAGTGAAAATGAACTTGAAGGGGATAATTGAGGAGGATAAATACATTACTAATCCCCATAACATTTACAATTGAAAATATTTGTATTTTTTATTTTTAAACCTAGCAGTTCCAAATGTTTTGCCCCGTCAAGAACGACTGAATTATGTTTAAATATCCTTCGAATAGCTTCAAACAGACCAGTAGCTAACTAAAATTCGTCTGTGTAAATGAAAATGTTCATATTAATTGGTTGGTTGATCATTTTACGTGGACTCGTCATGTTGTGTCTTTTTCATAGCGACTTCTCTTGCGCGCGGTATTCCACTGCGCATGCGCACAAATTAGCGCTTTTCCGAAAATGAATCTTTGGATGACAACAACCGTCTCATGCAACAAACTCCGTTTTTCCGCGCTTTGTGAGAGCTAGCCTACTCACAATAGTAATGACAACATTGACAGGTAAGCTAAAAGGCCGGCCGGATATTAACAGCTAGCCTAAATGTTCCCAAATATTGGCGGGGTTTGACAAAGATAAACATGTGTAAATGAAAACTATAGCCTAGTGTCAGCTTGTGTTAAAACGTTCAGCTTCAGATAGCTTATAAAAGCTAAAGTTGTCTAGCCAAGAGTGAGAGCTTCTCTTTTGTTATTGTAAGTAGCTTATTGTTTGATGAATGAAAATGAATAAAAGTGCAGAGCTTCTTCTAGTAGCCTATCAAATATAAACCTTTAAATGTTTTTGAAAAGACTTCACCTACTAATTGTTACCTCAACAACCATTGTTAATTTCCTGCAATTTATTTCAAATCGTAGCCGACCCCTAATATTTTATTTATTATATGATATTGCCTTTGCATCTTTTGTGGCAATAGATTATTTGATCCATCAGTTACAGTGATTTTTGCTACATATAAGATTTTTAATTAACAACAGTAAAAATCACTGTGATTGGCCTCTTATTGTTTTAGTCTACTATATAGGGAACCAGAACAGCTCATTAGCTAATACAAAATGTCATTCTTTCATAAATAACACATTTTTGTCATCTGTGTTAAACACACACGTTCCCTCTGACATGAGTAATTTTATCTGAGCTGAACGTTCGAAATACTGCTGATGGCTCAGATAAGAAACTAAAACACACAGAGACCTTCACACACTAAACTCTCCTGATACACACACAGGCACACGTAGCTGTTTTAATAAGGCCCCTGGTCAGAGTTAGTTAGTTATATGAGCGATTGAAATGATCCGTGTAACATGCTCAAGGTTTCGAGGGTCTCGGGGTGAAGCATTTTTACGTCATTGCAGCACAGAGCTCAGGGCCAATGGCAAAGCCCAATGCCACACTCGCAAACACACACATCACACTTACCACCTATCTATCTATTTTTCTATCCATTGTGTGAATTAACCTGACTACAAAAGGTTGCATAAACAAAACCAAGAAATTTATAAGAGTCAGATCGAATATTCAGTTTTCACTCGGTGTACTACTAAACAAACTGCATTCTTTGAATCTAAAAGGAAGTGTCATTCTTTCAATTTATGATGCATACATGATGGACACACAATCCTGCTGTTATAGACCTACATACTTAACACACTTGACATATGTAAGTGTGTGTATTTGAGAAACGGTCTTCAGAAGTGTGGTGTAGAGAAAGTGTGTGCGGGTGAAGGACAGATAAGAGGAGAGACCACCATGTTCACACACACACACACACCCACCCCATGTTGAGACATTTCCTGCACTTCAACACACAAGCACACTACAGCAACATTGTTTAGTATATAAACCATTATATGCAAGGTTAGGGCTAATAATGTTTTATACAAGCTGTCAGTTAACTAATCTCACTTTTAACAGAGTGCACTGAAGATGTAAAGTGTGGCCAGTATGAAAGCAAATACTGTTTATTTTTTTCCTAATTCTCATTCTTATTTCGCCCTTCTTCAATTCATCTTTTATCCCAGAATATAATTTTATTCAACTATAGCTGAATAATAGCCATGTTGGTGGAAAGGCCATGAAGGTCAAAGACTACAAAGACTCTTTTCAATCTCTTCATTTCTCCCCTTTCTCTTTTAAAAATAAAATCAGGTGCAATGTTGAGGTTTTATGTGAGCTAGAGATGACAACTCCATTGGACGTTCGGGGTTTTGACCTTGCCAGAGTCCTTTTGTTAAGGCGCACACAATCTCTTTTTGTTGCTGAAGCTGTTGTTTCATTTTTTTGGGGACAATATTTTGATGGACAGATTGTAGATAAAAAAATATCTATTCAAGACAGGCATTCATCATGTCAGTGAATAGGAACCATGTGTTTTAAAATAAGTGAAGTACCATAATAATTCTTTCAAGCTTTTTGTTAATAGTTTCTTAGATTTTGTCTTTAGGTGCTTTAGTTGGTGGTGTGTCTTAAATTGATATTTTTTATTTGATGATAAATGGCTGATATGATAATATTGATCATTTTATATTAAGATATCATGATCCAAATCATATATCTATCTGTCTATCTATTTTTTTGTGTATGATGATAAATGGCTAATATGATATCCATAGTTTTATATTATGATCCAGATAGATAGGATCTGGATCATTATATATATATATATGTATAATAAAATGCAATTGTGACAAAGCATTTTTGTTTCTGTGATATCAAATATTTGGGACGTGGCTAATCTAATTATTCTATAATATTCTTTAATTTATTATTTATTTATTTATTTTACTTTCATTTTTACACCACCTTCAGCAGTGTGATTTTTATTTATGCTGGGTTATTTTTTCTGGAAGGGGATCTATTTTGGCAGACAAAAGGAAGTCAAGAACAGGGAAACAAAGCTTAAGAATTTCAGGCCTTATTGAAACAATTAGCCCTGCTGTCAGATTCATGTGATTATTTCTGTCAAACGACGACATATGACCTATGTTTTAGTTCGGATATTGTTCTGGCACTCACCCTCTGATCTGTGCTACTCAAATGTTTTCCAGAAGTGTATTCATTAATATGCTAATGAGAAATTTAAGCGTGCCCGTCTGCTATTGTATTTATTGTTAGCAAACACATGTTCCACGTGCCTTTGACAGAGACAGAGAGCGCGAGGGAGCGCGCGCGCACACGAGACGTCTCCAGCACCTCAGCACCTTCTTTATTGATTAAGCAGCACAATGACTGATGGGAAATGCGCCATATGGAGACACTCGTGTGCACGAGTCACAGAATGACAGATTCTTTTGTGCGCGTGAGCGTGTGTGTGTGGCTAGGAATCCAATACCGATTGCTTCATTAAAGTATATTAAAAAAGTTATTAATTTATTCTGTTAATGGCTTAGCAGGACTAATTGTTCCGGTGTGAAAGCATGCTGTTATATGGCTGTGCGTGTGTTTATACGTGATTTAACGGACTGTATCATATTAAAATGTCACTTTCTCTTTTGATAATAAATATAATAAATTGTAAATGTTAAAATGTCAAAAAATGACGGCAGGTCTGAGTTTTTATGACACCATCACTTCGTTTACACAGATTACTATTACACAGATTAAATATAAATATTTCTTGTGATTTTTTTTTTTTTTTTGACTAAACGGCAAATCAATTTATGAAAAGGTAAATTGTTTCTCACGATCTTTTCTGTGATGCTGTCTTTTAGCCTAATTGCTGACAGTCTTTGAAATGGGTACCAATTTTTCGGCTTGTTTGCTTATTTTTTGTTGACATTCTTGAAATTATAGATATCTTCTATAGCTCGAAAAAGGAGACATTTATCGCTATTAGTCGAATAGTGTATGTTTCTAATGAAAATGATGCTGTGGAAGACAATAAGTTGTTGGACTAAACAGATCTCAGTGGGAGAAAAAGTAGGCCTAGTAGTTTATTTTTTTTATTTAGTCTATAAATTACGCGTTTTATAATAGCCTAATGAATAGAAAATTAAGGTTACATTAAGATGTGAAAGTGCTATATTTGTTCAACTATTGATCATTTTTATTCCTCACTCTCAGAAAAAAGCGGTCACTGGGGCAGTAGGCCTACATTTTCAAAACATACAATTTTGCGCCTTTAGTAAATTAAAATTACATATTAGTACCTAAAGTATAAATATTACTACCTAACTGGGGCATAATTAGGAAGGTACCAGTCCAGTGACAGCTTTTGTTTTTCTTAAAATAAAAATCGGCTACATGCATGTCAACAACAAAAATAGGTCGGACGATTTGAAAGCGAAGTTCTATCTATTTCTATTAAATTCTCAGAAATGATTCGAAGCAATCGTTTGCGAACTGTTGTCTCCTCCCATCCTCAGTACCTGTTGCAGATAGGCGCTTCTTCCTGTCGCTCATTGACTGTTTTGTATGTGTGTGTGAATATGAGGGCATGTCTACTGTGTGAACGCACGAGGCCAGACACTAAAGAGCTGCTGCCCTCGCGCTGTCCTCGCACACATCACGCGGGTATTTACCGGGGAACTCTCACTCACTGAACCGGCAGGATCGCGCGGTGTCGCGGCTCTGGTGATTAAATTCCTCGCGCAGAGATCAGCAGCACTGAAGCACCGCAGAGGAGCAGAGAGTCACTGACAGGTAACAGTTGCCTTTCACGTCAACATCGTTTCAGTCATTTGGACCTATTTGCATTTCAACCAGAGGGTATTCTATTAATGAACTTTTAATTTTATACTACCACGTATTCAGATTCATGACTGTGTTTGATAGGCTATATTTAACAAAATAATACAAATAGGCGCATGGTATTAATAGGCAACGCTGTAAAATTTTCTCGTTTACTTATTGTAAGGGGATTTTATAGGCTAGACAATTATTATGAAAAATTAAATGTATAAAGCAAAACAAACAAAAAATGCAATGCTAAAATATCAACTAGCCATGTTTTTTTCCCCTGAAATTATTAATGGCACAGATTTGTCAGTGGCAGGAATGTAAATGACTACTTTTTGAAAGACTGCACACTGGAGATAAAAATGACTCAGTAATGTAGTTAATTTCACAGATAAATATGAAACGTGAAGTGATTTTTGAACTAGAATGACTTCTTCTAACACACTTCGTATTTACAGCTTCTAAAAATAATGTTTACAGTCTATATATGTGAATATAGCTATTGAATGTGATCATTTGTAGGCCTTTTTATAGAATAGTGTTCCACTTTTTTTAAAGGTTGCATTTTGCGTCAGTAAGGGTTTTATTATTTACTATTTAAAAAATCTTTCTCTTTTCATTTGTATTATTGTTGTTTCTAACACCTTCAATTTTGTCGTGTTTTTTAAACAACCCAGAAAATAATCTATAATAACAAGAATCATATACAACGTGTTCGATCAGAAGAGTGTTTGCTGTTTTAGGAGTGTGTGTTAATATGTTTGTGCGCAGGCGCTCGGCGGGGCGGAATGGACTACAGTTATGATACGGACCTGGAAGAGTTGTGTCCGGTGTGTGGGGATAAAGTTTCTGGCTATCATTATGGTTTATTAACCTGCGAGAGCTGCAAGGTATAACATTTTCAATAACCTAAATTCTGTCTAACGTGTAGACTTTAAACTAAATGAACAGGTTTGAAGTATAAAATCAATTGTTTAATCTAAATTCTTAAAATATTTATCGAATAATTTAATAGGCATATGAGTAAATCGGTCTGGCTACTATAGCAAAAGTAGGCTGTTTTTAATCAAGCAGAAACAGCTGACAAATGCACATTAGGCTATAAAAGGGCGTTTTTGTCGATATATTAGTTATTAAATAATATTTCGTTGCTATAGTCACTGCGAACAAATCATGTAGCCAATTTCTTTATTTTAAAGTCACTTTGACAATTTATCTATAAATAAACTATTCTATAGAATTATTTATGTATGATTGTAAATAGCCTGTTTTTCTTTTTTGTTGTCGAACGGTAATATTATTTTCTCCCTTTATTTGAAAGGGTTTCTTTAAGAGGACCGTACAGAATAACAAACGGTACACATGTGCAGAGAGTCAGGACTGTAAGATCGATAAAACCCAGAGGAAACGGTGTCCGTTCTGCCGCTTCCAGAAATGTCTGAACGTCGGGATGCGGCTGGAAGGTGAGCGACGTGTGCTTTATCTCATATTCAAGGACAGACAACTGCACAAATCTGAAATTCATAAAGCATACGTAGAGATTAAATAATAATCAATTATTTAAATGATTACAACTGGAAATATATATTTTAAATCATATGTTTCAGTTTGTTTTTATTATAGCTTATTGACTAATAACCTCGTAAAAAAAATGTATCTTGTCATTTTTTAACTATTATATGAATGCATATAGATAAAGGCAACCTTGTGACAGGATCTGTGTATTTCCTAATCGAAAAAAATGGCTAAAAACGATTAGCCTAAATCATACTCTGTAAGGCTGGTTGAAAGAAAAAAAAAAACGAATAAGAATTCAAATTGAATTGCAGCCGGCTGATTAGTTTTTGTAGATGTGTAATTAGAGAAAAAAGAAAAATAAACAGTGAAGAAAAACAAATCGCCGTTCTTGTTGCAAGGTCGCTATTATGTGCAGGCACCTTTGCCTCACCGGCTGCGCGCGCTTCGCTTCTGGATCAAGGTTAAGTATTCATTTAAGCACAGCTCTATTTTTAATCAGTCGGGCTTTAGAGGTATTTTTAACTAGTTCGTGAGTTAATAGAAGGACGAATTTTAG
Organism: Enteromius mattozi; assembly: GCA_032359235.1. Classification (NCBI taxonomy): domain Eukaryota; kingdom Metazoa; phylum Chordata; class Actinopteri; order Cypriniformes; family Cyprinidae; genus Enteromius; species Enteromius mattozi. Next base: position 3,356,330 of record JAUMHE010000077.1, read on the forward strand.
AGAAACGGTCAAGAAGCAACATGTAGAACACGATTCTTTTATTCTAAAAATAAGCATTCCAATTAGAATCAAAAAGATTCTACATACATTAGAATAAACTTTTTAAGTTCCACAAATATCTTTTAATCATTTATTTCATTTTGGAAAATTCTGTTACTTCAACCACTGATATAAAGAATATTTTTATTTATTTGACTATAATTTATTACCATATATAATATAATATAGCTAATATAATACTTGATATATATATATATCTATGCACACTTAATACTGAGCATGTATAAGACTGTTTTTATTACATTCTTTTTGAACAAATTAGTTTAGTTTATAATACAATATTATACTATAAAATGTTACAATACAAATAGTAATGCATTATATAATGCTTTTAAATATATAAAATACAGAATGTGTATCATACAGTTTTTATAACGTTTTATTTAGATTGATTATAATATTTAAATATAAAATACTTCTGTAATATGTACTGTAATATGGTAGAATGTATTGTAATATGGTTTTGTTTGTGCTCACAGCTGTCCGTGCCGATAGGATGCGAGGCGGGCGCAATAAATTTGGCCCCATGTACAAACGAGACCGGGCGTTAAAGCAGCAGAAGAAAGCTCTCATCCGGGCGAGCGGCTTAAAGATGGAAACCACTCCCCCTTTGATGTCATCCCCTGTGTCTGACTACAGCTTCAGCACTGCTCTGTGCACCCCGGCTCTGAAAAACAACCACCCAAACATCGGCACCTCAGTGGCCCCTACAGATTATGAACGCAACCTCTACGCATCCAGCTCTCTGAGTTTATCCGTCCCCATCCCGGCCCACACCCCTCTGCCGGCACAGTACCCGGCGTATCCCACCCTGGCCAGCCGCGCCATTAAATCCGAGTACCCCGACCACTACACGAGCTCCGAGCACTACACCAGCGCCAGCTCCCCAGAATCCGTTCCAGGCTACACATACGTCGAACAGACGCGGGTGTCAAGCAGCCCTCCGCTCGCCCCGCCAGGCTTAACCGTACCACCGCTGGTTCTGGAGTTTGTTCGCTGTGAGCAAGATGAGCTGCAGGTGCAAAGCAAGATAAGCGCTCACCTGGCCCACCTGCAGCAGGAACAGAACTCTCAGGGGAACACGCCAGCCAATCAGGAACAGAACACACGTCTCGCTGCCAAACAGGAGCGGCTCAGCACCTTCGGCCTGATGTGCCACATGGCCGATCAGACGCTCTTCTCTATAGTGGAGTGGGCTCGGAGCTGCATCTTCTTTAAGGAGCTTAAGGTAAGTGTGAACACGAGCGAAACCGAATTAAAGGGATAGCTCATCAAAACATGACAATTCTGTCATCATTTACTCCCCCTCATGTTGTTCCAAACCTGTTTGAGTTTCTTTCTCATGCCAGGCACAAAAAAAAGATATTTTGAAGGATGCTCAGTTGACGGTAGCCATTGACTTCTATAGTATGGAGGAAAATACAATGGAAGTCAATGGCTGCCGTCGACCGTTACCAAAATTCTTCAAAATATCTTTTGAGTTCAGAAGAAGAAATACATTTATACAGGTTTGGAACAACTTGGGGGTGGGGAAATGATAACAGAATTTGCAATTTTGGTAAAAAAATTTTTTTTTTTTCTTTTGCCTTACATCATATTTGCTGAACAAAATCCAGTGCTGGTTTCCTTCTAATTTTGGAATGCTGATTCAAAAAATATAGTCTGTTTTGCTCGAGCAAGTCACATTATCTCACAATATATGATGCGTTTTGTTTTTTCATTTTGCTTTTAGCAAGCATTTGTAAGGTGAAACAATTTTGTGTTATCCCTTAATCACCAGAAAAACTGCCACAAAGATATGATTCCTATCTTCCTTTTAGCCAGGTTACAGCTATTTGTTCAATTCTCAGCCCAAGACATTATTCTATGCCTAATCCTGATTTCAAGCTTAGTTATAGCCAGGCCAGCAACAAGAGGTTTTTCTGCTAAATCTGAGGTGACATAAAATTACAGATTTTATGAGGGTGTAAAACGTGTTCATGTGACGTTATTTGACATTAAATGGAGCATTTGAGGCAAACAGAGCAAACATTAGTAATTTGCAGATGTTAAATGATACATTTTTAATACTTCCTTTTGTCATTTGAAAAAGCTGATACATATATATAATCTTAACTTTTTCATTCTTATTTTGTAAAAAAAAAATACTTTTTGTTTTTGAATCCAATATCATCAGATTACGTAACATTAAGCCTTTTAAACACGAGTACACACACACACACAATGTTTACATGAACAGAGTGGGTGCGGCTGGCATGATGAAATGATGCTGACATGGATGAACAGGGAGTGTGTGTGTGTGTTTCCAGACGAACAGTCCTGGCCTGCTGTGTTTGCTCTGGCTCACTGTCACGTTTATAATAGCTCTAGCATGCGGACAGTGATGTCTGATGTGATTCAATCAACAGGTGTATTTGAGAAAATTATCATAGCTGTCTGGTCATTTTATGAGGTTAGCATAAATGACACAAATAGCAGGAAACGCTGCATTGTAATGATGGTTTGAGCTGGTGTTGATGTGTAAGTCTGAACATAGTAGAATGAACAAAGACAATAATCACTATAGGGCAGGTTTTGTGCACATTTATATCAAGAGTGGGGTTAATAAGATTTATTAATATAAGACTCTTATGATCACCTAGGCTGGATCTATTTGAACAAAAATACAGTATTGTGAGATATTACCATTTTAAATAACTGTTTATTATTTGAATGTATTTTAAAATGTAATTTATTTCTGGGATGCAAAGCTGAATTTTTAGTATTACTCCAGTCTTCAGAGTCACATGATCCTTCAGAAATCATTCTATTTTGCCAATTTGCTGCTCAAGAAACATTTCTTACTATTATCAATGTCAAACAGTTGTGCTGCTTAATATAAATATACATATATATTATCGTTTGTTTTGTTCTTTTGTGGAAACACTGATAATTTTTTTCCAGGCTTCTTTAATGAATAGAAATGTAAAACAATCAGTAATTATTTGAAATAGAAATATTCTGCAACATTAAAAATAGTCTTAACTGTCACTTTTTATTAATTTAATGCATCCTTGCTAAATAAACCAAAAACAAAACAATACAAAAACAAATCTGACCCCAGATTATTACTCTATTATTTATTTATTTAATTAATTAATTTATTTATTTGTTTTTTGAGAATTCATACTGAGTACTAAACGGAATTTAATGAATAGCAATTTTGCAATTATCACAAGATTATTAAAACTTTATTTGCTGATGCAGAACTTTCATGAATCTTTCAGAAATACGTTCTTACTTAGAGATGTCACATTATGCATATTTCAAATGGTAGTCTGGATTTACTGTTAATCCGAAAAGCTGAGATATATTTAAGATTCGTTTCAAAAGGCTCATTAACTTTTTCAGAACAATCATAAATTGAGAGCTCCGGCTATATTGTGTCCATTCTAACCTGTGGCATTGAAAGGTCTTTAAATAAAACACTTGAGTTTTGGTGGTCCTTAAGAGCTCTTTAAATAAACTCAAGAGTGTTTGTTGTCTTAGAGGAAATAGAGGATGCACTCCTTTCTTTTGTCCATTCTGAGCTCCTGTCGCTCTCTGTAGTGTTTCCAAACCCTGCTGACAATGCAGCATAAACACAATCACACATTACAACATTCAATCACACACACAATATACAACATCGTTACACACACACACAAACATACACGCATGGAAAATGATACTCTGTAAAATTCCACAACACACACACACATAAATAGAGATGAAATGGGAAACAGAGATCTAGAAAACAATAAGAAGGCCAAAGTAAAATGTGAAATACTATTATTAAATTCCACCCCCCCCCCAAAAAAAAAAAAAAAATATATATATATATAAACTCAGAGAGTGTGAAAAAAAACATGGAATTATTGTGTTGAAATAGCAGCAATAAATCACAATACATTTTTAATTTCAAATAAAAAACAAGACACATGATAGTTGCTTCTAAATTTGATTAAGAAAAAAGTTAGTGTCTGGAACAAATAGAACTGATTATTTTACTTTGTGTGTGTGTGTGTGTGTGTGCGCGCGCGCACTTGTCTGTGTGGGGGTTTAGCAACAGCATTCCTCTCCAGATAAGGGGAGAATGTGAACGTTGCAGTGTCCGTGTATTCAGTCTGCCTGAAGATTTTTCTTATTCAACAAGTCTCACTCTTTTTAATTCATCAGATTCCTCCAGAAAATAGTTGTTATACTCAGCTGACTATTATTCACTCCTGAAAGATTCCAATCAGAAACAAAGTAGTTTTTTTATTCTGATGTAATAAGAAAACCTTTTTACATTCCACTGAAACCTTTATATTTTATAGTTCTTTAGAAACCCACTGATCTGAGGAACCTAAATAACTTTTTTTAATCTCCAAAGGACCCATGAAAAGAACATTTTTGCAGAACCTAAGAACCACAGAAGAATCTTTTATTTTAAGACAGTTGGTATTTTTTTTATTGCCATTGATTCATAAATACCAGTAAAATAACCTCAACATTTTATCCTTTCTAGACAGACTAAAAACTGACAGTAGATGCATTTACTAAGAATTTAATTAATTAAATTTTTTTGTTAAATTAAAATGCATTGAATATGCTTCTCTGGTCCATCAGTCAGTTGATCTGCCACCTAGAGGCCTGGAGATCATGTTTCTGGCTCATAGAATTAATAACATATAGGTTCATCTGGCTAATTTGATTGGTTAGAATTATTGTCATTTGCAACATGCTGTTTTTAGGCAAAATACACAGATTTAATTGACAAAATATTCTATATATTGTAATTATTTTATAGTATTGGTGTATGTTTGGCCTGTTCTGTGCTGCTTTTCTGAAGAGGCTTCATATTAATTCTTTATTTAAAAAAAAAAAAGAAACATTGTGCAAGGTTATTATCAAAGTAAAATTATAGCCATAAAAACAAAGTTAATGTTAACTTAAATAAAAAATAAAATAAACTTATTAATAAATTTTATTACAGCTTTAATTTCATTTATTTTTACCTAAACTAAAACAAATAAATAAAAATAAGTAAATAATAATAAAATTGTCAAAAACATGTCAAAACTTAAAAACAAATGTATAAAAATTCTAAAAATACCATTAATTTCAAAATATTAATAAAACCTATATTAGTCTGCCAGTGACACAAAAAAACAACAAATAAAACAACACTGCCATTGTATACTCTTAGAAAATGTACAAAAAATGTACAAAAGCTGTCACTGGGCCGATGTCCCTTCAAAAAGTAACTTTAAGACATTAACATGCATCGTTTAAAGGTAAATAAGATACAAATCTGCTTTGTTTCGAAAGTGTATCAGTTACTATATCAGTTGGTAATCTCATGGTACTTTGGTACTTTGCTATATAGGCCTATTCCAAAATACCATATTCATAAAAGCTTTAGAGATACTATGGTATGTTCTGTAAGTGACATGACACACTGACTGATGTAATAAATCCACTGAGGCAGGATGTTGCGGTACTAATGCCATCATCACTTCCTCTGTCTGTGCTGATGGATTGTTTCCACTTCACACTATTACCTGAACAGGTGTGTTCACACACACATATCACACCCACACATACGCCGGATGTGAACTGTTAGTTTATTTACTCTCTAAAGACAAACACATGCAATGCCTTTCTGACAGTTTGAAAGATGTTCAGGATGGTTTGTGTCCATCTCAATCTATGCAGTCTCTCTAGTGGTGTTCAGTAAAGCATACTACCATACTTGCAGACAGTGTGTATGCGTGTGTGTGTGTGTGCAATACACTGATCATTTTAAAAGTCTGGGGTTGATATGCTTATTTTTAGTTTGAAGTAAGGCTGCATTAATTAATACAGGAAAAATACAGTAAAATCAGTAATACTGTAACGAATTATTACAGTTTCAAATAGCAGTTTTATTTAATATATTTTAAAATGTCATTCGTTCCTCTGATGCAAAGCTGAATTTTCAACATTTTCAGTCTTTAGTGTAACATGATCCTTCAAAAATCATAATGAATTTGCTGATTTACTGCTCTGGAATTATTATTATTATTATTATTATCATAATCATAATCATCATCATCAGTGTTGAAAAGAGATCTGCTGCTTTATTTATCTGAATATATTTTTTGAATATATATATTTTTTCGGATTATTTGATTAAAAGAAAGTTCAAAGAATAGCATGTTTTTTACTAAAATAGAAATCTTTGGTAATGCCTTTTATTGTCACTTTTGCTGAATAAAAGTATTAATTTCTAAGTAAATAAACCTGCTCCTCAACTGACCTTAACAGTTTTATCATTAAACCAGCCATGATTTTTAACATTTCCTTCATGATTTTCTCCAGTAATGCAAGACATTGTAAATAAAGTTAGGGTTAGGGGTTAGATATATGTTTTAAATAAATTATGTAAACTTCTCAATTATTTAAACTTGAAGCCATGTGAAAAAGCAGCATATATTACATTGAGAAGTAATATAATATATAGTGTAAATAAACAGTAGTATAGTAAACAGCTATATTGAGCAGTACACTAAAACTGAATTCTAAATGTAGCTTCTGTCCTCTGTGGTCTGTGAGTTTTACTTCCACATTCACACAGCTGGACGTTTGTGTCCTTCTGGGTCAAAATCGCAAATTCCTGCAACACGAAAAGAGGCGGGTTTATTCTGCAAAGATAAAACGGAGAGAGAAATAGCAACAAGAATAAAGCCTGTGTTGTGGAAGTCTGGGGCAGCAGGCAGGTATTATCGGCGATAAATGAGGGTTACAAAATATATAAAGCACTGACAGGAAAGTGTTGTGGCGTTCAAGTGTGGATGTGAATGTGTGCGCGTCTGTGTGTGATTTCAGAGTCAACAGCTACTGCTGAGAAATGGACAAGGGTCTTGTTTTACTCATAATCTTTTCAGAGCAAAGCTTTTTCTCTGTCCCATATAATAGCCCACACTGGGGTGCCAAGGGCATCTGACACTCTCCAAAAGCGGCCTCACACAGCACTTATGGTGATGCCGCCGAGGACAAGCTGAAAAAATGCTAGTACACTAGTAATGGTAGTAAGTCCAGGTTCAGTATTCAAAAGGGAAGTTTGTTTTTGTGGGTGTCTTTACTGTATCACTTAGTATCATTTATTGATTTTGTTAATTTATTTTCTTTTTGTCGCTTTAATTGATAAACCTTATTTTTTTCTTCACCTGTTTTTTTCCCTTGGCACTCTTGAGAATATAATGTGGCTATTAAAGTAATAGTTCAGTCAAAAATAAGATGCATTAAGATGTATTCACCCTTGGGCCATCCAAGACGTAGATGAATTTGTTTTTTTCATCAAAATTTAGAACTTGCATTAGTACTTGCTCACCAATGCAGTGAATGGGTGCCGTGAGAATGAGACCCCAAACAGATGATAAAAACAACACAATAATAAAAAAATAGGTTTGAATAAAACAAAGCCATCCTTAACAACATGTTTTTAACTTCAAAACATAGTGTTTTATTCATAATAATGATTCTTCCAGTGAAAATGTCCACCCCTTGTTGTCCTCGCATCAAAATCAACCAATCAATTTATTTAGAACATCTCGACTGTTTTTTCTTGCTTGATCTGTGCATATTAACCCCCCCCCCACCCCCGAATCAGATGAGACCACTTTTTCACTGAGAAAGCAATATTATTAATTATAGCTAATATTGATAGATTTGTTATAATATTATAGAGTTGTCCCTTACAAACACTCTTTTTTTTTTTACTGTTGATTGATGGACTGGAATGGTTTGGATTACTTGTGGATTATTGTGATGTTTTTATCAGCTGTTTGGACTCTGATTCTGACGGCACCCATTCATTGTAAAGGATCCTCTCTGATGCAGCCTCATGTTATATTTCTACAAATCTGTTCCAATGAAGAAACAAACTCATCTAAATCAAGAATGGCCTGAGGGTGAGAAAAGATTCAGCAAATTTCTGGATGAGCTGCTCCTATCCCGATCTCATGAAAGTGCGTAGGCCAAATAAAAACGAAAAATCGTAGTATTGATACGCAAAAATGGACTTTGACGTGTATATGCTACGCGATGGGAAGGATTGGGGTTGTGGGGTAGATGTATGCGAAAACTGCGTATCATATTCACACCAACACATTTCGTATCATATGCACGTGAAAGTACATATTAAGTGCAGGCCAAACTCGTGCGTGTCATACCTACGCCAAAGTCCATCTTTGCATAAATACCACAAGTTTTCATTGTATGCTTTTTATCAAGCAATTTAATGTTAGCACATAGGCTCACTATTCTATTTATGTTTACATTGATTCATGCTACTTTCTTACTAATGTTTATTTTTTTAGCCTATTTGTTGATTTATTTGGTTTAATGGGAATGATGCTTCTGGTGACTACTTTATAGGAAATATGGGCATTGTAGCGCCGTGCACTTGTTGTTAGGAGCATGTGCATCTCCCCTGATTATCATTTAAAATGCGTAATTTTGTGATTTCGGAGAGTATTCTGCTTGTCCAGTTGTGCAGTACCACTTGTGATGTAAGTTTGACCTTGTTGTAACGTTATTTCTAAACTTATTTCTACTTGAGCACTTTGCTGTTAATCATACCATCGTTTGATCGTGCATTGACTCTCCACAGTAATGGCTAGCATCGCTAACAATAGCTAGTTTTCAGTAGGTTCTATTCAAGTCAAATAAGTGTTTATATGTTTACTCATGAAAGCAGCCGTACTTGCAGAAAGGTTTTTTCTTTTTCTTTTCAAGACGTAAATGACTTGGTTCAAGAGCTATAGTCTGAAGCTTTTTCTTTAACTATCGTCAAAACATTCACTAGCGCTACTTCAGTAAGCTTAAATAAGCTAGCATTATTTGCTTTGTATTCGGGTTTTTTGTTTTGTTTTGTTTTGTTTTTTTCAAACGACAAGGTTAAAGGATAGATAAAAGATGAAAACATCACCATTTACTCACCCTCATGTCATTTCAAACCCGTATGTGTTTATTTCTCCTCTGCATTTTGAGTCAAATATAACGTTATTTGATTTTCATATTTAATAACACTAGTTGCTGGCGACTAATAGTCAGCTGATTTCATAACTAGCCTATAAAAAATGAATTCTTCAGATCTGAAATTATTTGTACGGTGGTATTTAATAACGTTCACCTCAGCATTGCTTTTCTCCATTTGCATGCGTATGTTTTGTCAAACGTGTACATTGTGTACCTGCGTATCTACAGCAACAGACAGCCTCCAGCTTCCTTCACTGTGTGCAGAATGTGCCGTATGATCTCTCGTCATGGCAACAGGAGCGTGGCATAAAGGAAGTGATGGAGCTGCCGTACAATTCTATGCGCTTAAAAAAAACAAAACAAGTGCGTTCCTGCTGCAATTAACTGTTCCGCCCCGGGAGGCTCCTGAGGGGTCACGGATCCCGTTCGCAACAGTGAGCTGAAAGTTGATTTTGTGGAATTATATCATTAACATTCCACCTGCTAAATTGGAGTGTGAAAATACACAATAGCGGCGGGCTATTGAATGAAGCCTGAATCACATCTCTGCTAACCTGAATGATGGTTCAGTCCATTCTGTTCCATTTTTATACAGCAACTCAATGCTATTGTGTTGGCGGTAGAAAACTTGCAGCTCTCTGGAAATTCTGTGTGGGTGAGGCTCCTTGTAAACGTGTCTGAATGTACTTTATGTGTGTAGGCACAATGACATATTCACATTGTATTATACATGAAATGAAAATGAAGGAAAGAAATCTCAAAAATAGGATCTCTTAATAATAGGTAGTTATTTTAAATATAGAAAGCAAAAAGAGACTTATTATAGATCATTTTTGTCTCAGCTAGAGATTTAAGAGTCTCCAATTTTCAATTTTTTAAATATAAAAATAAATAATTGCTTTTTATATTTATGTATCTCTATACTTTTTATATTATAAAATTAGTTGTTTCTGTTTATTTAAAAGAAAATGTTTCTATTTTTTCTCTATTTATTTTATCAGTTGAACAAGTGAGATTCACTAATTAAATCAAATATAACTAATATAAAAATATTTAAAAAAATATATAAAAATGATGTATTTGTAAGTAAATATTAAATGGTATTAATAATAAAACATATCAATAAATATAGCTTAAGTTTCCTGAGCTATGAAAGTGCAACTTTTTAGCAATAATATTTAATACAAAATATAAATATATTAAAATTAATTTAAAAATGGAAACTTAATATCTTCAGATTTATTTTTTCATTAAAAATATCTCCTCTAGAATTGATTTTCAGTAAAAAAGCAAATAAAACACATAACATAGACTTTTTTCTATTTATAGTGAAACAACTCCCTTAATAAACTATAAAAGTAATATAAAAATCTAAATATGATAAATATCAATACATATTATAAAGATATATATATATAAAATCAGTAATATTTTAGAATTAATTGTATAAACATGTATAAAAATATTTGTAAATAATTTTGTCTACTTTCAGGTGGGAGATCAGATGAAGTTGCTGCATAACTGCTGGAGTGAGCTGCTTGTGCTGGATTACATCGCCAGACAGTTGAATCATGGGAAAGAGGACAGTGTGCTTCTCATTACTGGACAGGAGGTAACACACACACACACACTCAAAACAGACACAATATAGGCACACATATACACTTGATGTGTTGATTTCATGTAGTATATGTGTCTATGTGTGTGTCAGGTTGAGCTTGCGTCTTTACTGGCTCAGGCAGGGGTCACTCTGAGCGGGATGATACAGAGAGGTCAGGAGCTGGTGAACCGTCTACAGGAGCTTCAGCTGGACCGCAGAGAAACCGCCTGTCTCAAATACCTCATCCTCTTCAACCCTGGTGAGAATATTAACTTAAACCTCAGTTACCCTTTCAAAACAGAGAATTTAAGAGAATTTTTTTTTATGCATTCATAATTTAGTTCTGCAGTTTTGTCTGATCTTTTGTCTTTTTAACTAGTGTTACTGTATCATGAGTCTGAGTCATGAGCTTTGATGTGATTGGCTGATCTCTTTACATGTGAACTATCAGGTTTGCATGCACAGGTATAGACTACTCAGGTCAAAGTTTTTTTTGTTGTTGTTTTTTTTACATATCTTTTGAAATGATTATTAATTAAAATATCTACTTCCTAATTGAATATATTTTAGCATTTTATTATTTTTTAAAAGAATTTTCAGCATTATTACTTCAGTCTTCAGTGTCACATGATCCTTCAGAAATCATTCTCAATATGCTGATTTGCATATTGAGGGGGGGAAAAACATGCTGATTTGCTGCTCAAGAATAACTTTACTATTAACATTACTAATAATGTAATAAAGAATAGTTGTGCTGCTTAATATTTCTTTCTGAAAACTGAGACAGCCTACATTTTTTCCAAGGTTCTTTGATGAATACAATTTTAAAAACAGCATTTATTTCAAACTGAAATCTTTTGTAACAATATTAATGTCTTTACATTCACTTTTTCTCAGTTTGATGTGTCCTTGATTAGCTACTAAAAAACGACTGACCCTCAAAACCTTTGAACTGAATTTGGATGTGACCTCATAACCAGAATGATTTTCGCTTATATTTTAGAGTTTATATTTTTCCCAGTAAATTGTAAAACTTTTTTTTATTTCAGAAGACCAAAAGAGTGTCACATGATTTAATTTAATACTTTTTATTAACCTCATGTCGTAAAATCTCGCCTTAAATTTCGATTGGCTGACGAAATGATAGCAGTTATGTAGCTTACACGCATCATTGGATAGGATCATTTTTATTTTAATATTTCCCTTAATAAGTTCCGCTAAAGTGTTTTGTTGAGTTTTAGTCCTAATTCCAGAGGCCAAACGACTTCTCATTAATGAGGAAGAAGTGTGAAATGTATTCTTTCTCTGTGTCTGTCTCTCTCCGTTCAGCAATGCTGATGTTTTAATAGTTTCAAAAGACATTTTCACGGGCTCGGCGTCAGCGCCTGTCACCCGTCCCCCGCGTCTTATTGAGCGTATCTATATAGTTCCTCCGCCGGGGTTTGACCGAGGCTAATTAACTTCTCAAAAGATGAATATTGCATTGATTTCGAGCCTCGCTAACGAGGACGCGCGTGTATCGCGCTATTTGTAGTGAGTGGCAGCGTGCTTTGTGTGGCGCGGGGCGCGCGGTAACTGGGTAATGGGCTTAATTAAAATGAAAGGCTGCTGAATCGCTCCCGTTTACAAAGGCAGGGAGCCGGACCCCGTATCTGCTCGCAGACGCACACACGCCGTCTATAGCGAGACTCCGGCTCAAAAGAAGTTTAATGGATTGACCCCACATTGGTCCGCGCCACCGCGGCCCTCTCTTTCTCAGCTTCAGGAGAAAATGCTCCTTTATTGTTCGCGTGCGCTTAAGTGAGAGCAATTTAGCGCCGACAAAAGCTGCTTTTCATAATAAGAGTGCCTGAGGGTTGTGTGTGTGTGTGTGTGTGTGTGTGTGTGTGTTTGTATTTGTGTGGGTTCAGAAAGTGCTTGAAAACCCATTTTCCACTCAGGCGGTCATTATTGAGACTCTGTTGGTGCATCTCTGTGTTATTTTAGTACTATTGATATACCCTTTTTGTTTATATTTTGAATTAGATTTTAGATTTGTTTTCTGTTTTCACTTTAGTTTTAGTTCAAGTTTTCATAATGTTGTTTTTTGACATTTTATTCGTTTTTATTTAGTTTTGTTTAAATGTAGTTTTAGTTATTTTTCTTCAAACTAAAAGTGGCAACTAGATAAAATTAGATAAAATATTTATTTTTATGTCTATATAGGCTGGTTTTTAATAATGTTTATTTATGAATCATTTATGAATCATTTTTTTATTATTTTAGACCTACTTAAAGTTTAACATCAGCAGTTACAGTGGCACCTCAAATTTCTGTTAGTTTTTAAAAATGCCATATAGTACATATAGTATTATATATAATAATGAATTAGTTTTGTTATTTTAGTAGCCTACTTCAACTTAAAAAAATTGTCAACTAACTAAAATGATTAAATATGCCTATATACAATATTGTTGTTTTTATGTATTAGTTAATTTATTATTGAACTTAAATTAAACCAAATATTTATATATTTTGTATATTATTTTATTATTTAAATCAGTTTTAGCTTTCTATAAAGTATTTCTTAATTTGTATTTTTTCATTTAGTTTTTTTTTTTTTACGTGAAGTTTAGTTATTTTATTTCAGTTTAAATTCACTGAAAATATCAATGTTGCCTTGGCAACTAGCTGAAATGGAGTAATTTTTTGTATTTCATTTAATTTCAGTTAACTTTTTTTATCAATATTTTACTATTTACAAATATCTATATTTTTTCTATATATTTAGATTATAAGCAATGAAAATGTTTTTATGGTTTTAGTTTTAGTTAACACTTTTAGTTAACCCTGCTGCCCTTCTCTCTCTAACTTCAGATGTGAAGCTGTTGGAAAACCAGCCTTACGTGGAGAGTGTGTACGAGCAGGTAAACGCCGCGCTGTTGGAGTACACACTGTGTGTGTATCCGCAATTCCCAGACAGGTTTAGCCAGATTCTTCTGCGCCTTCCCGAGCTCAGAGCACTCAGCACACAAGCTGAAGACTACCTGTGCTACAAACACCTGAGCGGAGAGGTGCCGTGCAACAACCTCCTCATAGAAATGCTGCATGCCAAGAGAACCTGCATCTGACACACACACACACACACATTTACAGGCTCGATTCCTTTGCAGATGACACTGTTATTGACTAGATGTTTTGCAGCAGTCGTCTTTCGCACACAGAAAACCTCATCAACCATGCCACTGTGTTTCTGAAAGGAAAGAGGGGAGATGTCAGTGTTATTGACTGTATGACACAGAGTGCTGCGGTGATGACGTGTTTTTGTAGGCCAAACAAGAAATCAGCATCACCCTGGTTCCTTTTACAAAAAAACAATACAATTTTTCATTTGGTTTTGGCAGAAAATATATAGCTCTGCGATTCTTACACACTTTGTTCACAAATGAACACCTGAAGCCTAAATACAATCACAAACTAAAAGTACTCTATACACAAGTACAGTTGTATGACTTCAGCTCTTTCAGTCCTTTTTTTAAAAAACATTTTCCTTGAAAGTTAGAATACTTTGCAAGAGTGTAATTACAAACACAGTGAGGCTGTGAAAGCGGCTAGTGAGTAGATGACTTGTTTTTAGTGATGACCTTGAATGTCCTCAACAATCTCTCTAGTCCCATTTAGCCAATAGTTAGCCAAAAAAGGGTCAATCAAAAAGGTATTTTATGCTGTAGAATAAAACATGAAAATATATTGAGCTTGTGTTTGATACAGACTTTATCCAAAAACCCATTGACTATAGAACGACGGAGCTGAAAATGCTACACAAAATGATTGTTTTCAAGATTTGGCTTACAAAAATACATCATCCTTTCAGTAATCTACTTAAAAAAAGCAACAGATCGTGCCTTCCCTCTCAACACACACACACACACCAAGAAGCACTTATTCTTTTTTTTTTAATCAGTAATGAAAAGATAAGGTTAGGCACAGTCACAGGCAAGAACCGCCCACTTAGACAGGAAGCAGCAACATGTCTATCAAGACGAATTAGGTATTTTAATAAATACAAATTAAAGCACAAATGAAATAATAAGCTGAAATCGAATGATTTCCTCAAGAGAGGCCAGTAAACGAGCTAAACCACCTTCATTAACATTCCCTTTTTAAGATGGAAAGCGAGAGGGAGAAAGAAAGAAGGCCTCATTCAACACAAAGCACACCCATAATAGCTCTGCCATAAAACCTAGTGAGCTGCCTACATAGACAGCATCATATGAAATGCAACACTAGGTTTCTGAACAGAGCTCTTTTGCCTGTATTTATCAGAAACACCAGAAGACTGTATGATTAAAAAGAGCCGAGTGTGTGTGCATATGCTGAGGAAAGGGGAGGTAAATTAGGACTTGCAATTCTGCCTTAACACTAACACTGTTGATCCTGTGAAGCTGAGAGGATCAATGGGCATAAATAATTATTCAGACGTGTTTATGTCTCTGTGCGTTCTAATGTGTGAGTGTGTAAGAGAGTGCTTGTGTGTGTGTCTGTGCGACTGTTATGAAGCGTCATCTCGATATTAAGCCCCTCTCAAGCTTAGGCCAAGCTGATTATGATATCTCAGCATGTTTCAGTTTTGTATAGTGGAGTGTCTGATCGGTCAAGTTCTCTTTCATGTAACATGTTTGTGTTAATGACATTTGTTATGAATGTGCTTAACTGTATTGTTACAAATGAATAAATACAAATTATTTAAACCAGCAGAAATTGGTTTCCCAGGGCGTGGGTTTGTTTTTTGACATTGGTGAGGACATTTCATTATTTGATACTCGAAAGAGAAGAATATAGGAAAATAAAAATTAATTAGTTTCCTGCTAGCTAAATTTCACATACATAAACACAAATCTGGCTCTAAACTTGTCTATTCTTTATTCAGAGTTGATCTAAACAAGTACATGGAAACTATCCAAAGTTCTGCAATCAAAGTGCATCTCTTTTTTCATTCTTACGATGAAAAAACAAAAAAGTTAGGCCACTATTTGTATATTTTCTCTTTATTTCTTTTCTCTTCCTTTCATTATTCTTTGTTTTCTTTATAGCTTATGATACTTTTGGAGAAACTCAGCCCTGAAAGATTTGCAAACCTGCTCTGAAGTTCTGATCTGAGACAAGATTTGTGAAACCCACTGGATTTTTTATCTAAATCAGATTTGCAAACTATCATTTATATTATAATCATAATATATTGTAATAAAAGTCAGAAATTTCACTGACTGCAATTTAAAGCAACTGTATGTAGTTTTGTATATAGACTGTTTTTTGTGACTTTGGAGCCCCCTAGAGATAACCGCATGAAATTCATTGTCATAAATATAAAGTATTGCTGTCGTAGCAGCTGTGTCCTTGTTGCCGGAAAGCAACCCAACCATTTTGTGGAATTTTGTATCCTCAGCACAATTTTGGAGGGAGTGTGACAAAGAAATGCACCTTAATACAAATCAGTGTACCAACAGAATGATTTTGGAACAGTTCTGATATTTCAAGCTAAACTTACAGAAGTTTTCATTAGATAACACTATAAAGCTATCATTTAAATGATCATTTAAACCCAACAAAGCATGTATTTTAACTTATTCCAATATAATTGTAAATTAATGGTGCATAGTTAAATTTTTTATGCGGTAAGATTTCATTTATGACTTAACTGTCAAGATTCTTTTCACTAAGAAAAATAGCAGTTGAAAGCATTGTATTCTGAAAAAACAGTTATTTCATGCAGTGCAAAATAGATAGAGATAGAGAGCACAAAAATAAAACAACATATTATAAAACATTAAATAATGTACAAATCATTCCTTTTCAGGAAACATTTAAATATACCAAAATAAATTTCTCATTTCATTTAAAAGAAAAGAAAAAAAGTAAAAAAAAAAAAAATCAAATGCACCATATTTCTAAAATTACATTTATAAAAAAATAAAAAATAAATTGAATGAAAAATAATCAGGAGTACAACAATAAAACCAAAATACTTTTCAAGAAATGTGAATATATATAAATAAATAAAACAAGAATAAATAACAAAAGTAAAATATTTTATTGAACAAAAAAATGTGAATAAACATCCAAGTCCATACAATATTAATTTTTTTCTCTTTATACTGCACTACAATTTAACACAGAGCCTTTGCAAGGAGCAGAAGAAAATCGAGAAAAGGGGGAGAGCGGGAGAGCACAGCTGGGTCTTTTGAAAGTGCAAAATTAAAATGGGAAAAAAAATCATTTTTCTATTCACAGATCTTCAAAGAGCTCTGTGTGTGTGCATGGTTGTGTATGTGCGTGAGTGTGTGAGAGGGTTCAGTGCTGCACCTGAGAGCCGGAGTGAAAGTCAGGACACAATTAACGTGAGAGCTTCTGGTTTAGTGCCAGGGCAGCGTGTGTCTGTGTGAGAGAGTGGACGTGGGAACAGGTGTGTGAGTGGCTGATGTGTTAGAGAGCCGTAAAATGGGTCTTTTCAGCCAGTGTGTGGATGTTTGAGTGTGTATGTGTGTATGAGGGAGGGTGTGTGCAAACATGACACACTTAAGGGCCTCTTCAGCTCCATTAATTGGTCATTTGACATGAAAGACCTCATACCACCTTTTTCACACGGCTGCTTTCCTGAAAACCCAAAAACCTTCACCCTCAGAAAGGACACACACACACAAACAGCTCAATACCTCTGCTAACATCCTCCTGTATATCACCTTTAATAGATAGTTCTTTTTTGTTGCCAGAACCAATGATGTCACATCCTGTGACCTATAGGCTGGAAGTGATGTCAGAAAAGTATGTCTGTTTCTGTTTGAATGTTCAAATTATGTATTGATCCCCATGTTGTTCCAAATGCTGCTACAAAGATATTAATATAGATAAGTCAATAATTATTTGTGTTGTGGCTGATAAGTTATATATTGCTGATATTACATATATTGCTTAAACATTTTGATGCAGAGGGGCAAAAACTTGACTGAGGGCCATGAGCCTAGGATAAATGTTGCATTATCCAAATATAAAACAAAGATATAAACAAATAAACAAAGATACAAAATAAATTAGCAATGAAATATAAATTAATAGAAATTTTAATTAATAGTCTGAATTAGTTTCTATATTTAAATTTCAGTACTTTTTATTGTTTTGTTTTTTTGTTAATATTATTAAAAAGCATTTTATATTTAGAATAATAGAAAAAATCATAATAAATTCTAAATTATAATTATTATTGTAATTTTATTTAACTATAATAATCCTGCTTCAGTGACATTTGATTTTATATATTTTATCCCTCTTATGAAATTGTATGCCCGAATCTCGGTTCTAAATTAATTTAAAATAAAAACTTTAGGCTAAAATCTATCATTTTAAATGCAACAAGTGAAGTTAGGCATTATATCATTATAATGTACAGTATAAAATACAAATATTCATCTTGATATTTTTTGGTTAAAAGTTACATTTGATAGTGTTACTAATTACTAGATTAAAGATTAATTTTGAGTGTTAAATAGTTCATCTAAATACAAAAATGGGAGAAATTGTCATGTATAATGAAATATCCAATATTCACATTACAAAAATCTCAAATATAGGCTTATATCAATATGACGCCCATGCATAAATGGTGCTAACTAAGTCTTTGATGACAGTCAGATAATGAGACAGCTGTGTTATCATTTTAATTCACAACTTAGATTTGACATCATTTTCAGCATAAATTTTCACGCTTTTCATTCATTGTCGGTAAACAGTGGCTTACTGTCTTTGAACATCTGAGATGCTTGTCAGATTTTGCTCAAAGTTAGACAAAGACAGACTGTAAATTCAAATACACCAGGATTCATGTGGCAGATGTGTGTGTGTGTCTGAGTGTGTCAGCATTAACCTTGTGTGTATTTAGCTATCTGATCAGAGAGTGCCCACCTGCGGTTGTCCTAAGTTACATCAAAAACTTAATGACCTTGTTCGCTCCGTGCCACCTGCCTGGCACCGGTTACCATGACAACCGTTTGCGTCTGATCAAACTGTTTGATACCGGATCATTTGAGCTCTTCCCTTCAGTTTCTCCAGCCTTAGTTTCTTTCAAACAGGCACACACACATTTGAGGAACACCTCCAGGATCCTAGTGAAAGCTGTGGCTTATAGATTTGTTTGGGTTAGGATTTGGATTTAGCACTGGTTATTATGACAGTTCTTCATACACTAAGGCTCAGTCAGTGCTAATGTGCTTGTGTGACTAAGCTAAATGTCCATATATGTTTTCTATGGTCCTTAACGAATCAGTGTTTTGTTACCTATGCTGTGATTACATTACAGGGATGTCATATGATCAGATTACCCGTCATCCTTGTGGAAACAGAGAGATCAGAATGACCCAGGACAGCTCAACAACTTATTAACCGCTTTCACAGTGTCAGTAAACACATGCCATTTAGTTCAGTTCAGTTCAGTTTATTTATATAGCACATTTAAAAAACAACCATGGTTGACCAAAGTGCTTCACAATGTCAAAAGAGAAGGTCACATTTAATTTACTTAAAACCAAAACCTAAAACCAAACCAACCTAAACCAAATAACTGCTAGGCTATTTCATGTCTGAAATGCAAATCTGGGCATATAAATCCAGCTCAGCTAAACTCGATGTAATGCATTAGCTCATTTCAAAATGTGCCAGAGCGCATTTGTAAGTATAACCATATAGGCCTGCTGGGTTGTGTCGTGTTCTACAGTATTCAGTCTCTTTTAGGTCAACTAGGAAACCAACCACTGTAAAAAAATTATTGTGATTTTAGCGGTAAAAACCTGTTATATGGTTAATTCCTGTAAAATTTACAGGGAAAAACCATAAACTTACATTCCCAGAATTCCCTGTATTGCATTTCAAATTTTTTTTGATTTTGATGGTTTTTTTTCTGTGAAATAACTATGTTTCTTCTTAGTTTTTTCTTCTTAGTTATGATTATTAGGGTTTTATGTTACATGTAATGTTGTTAAATGAATGTTTATTGCATATTTCAGTTTAATGAGTCTCACTATGATGGTGTTTAGTGTTTGTGTGAATGACACTGAGCACCTTCTATATATGTTCACATTTCAAAGCTGCTTGTGCTGGGCTTTGGTTCGTCATGACTTTCTCATCATCACCTGCATTTGGTGCTTATCAGTGTATTTCAAAGATACAAAAAAGATTTCAGTACTTTAATAGGTTGGTATATTAACATTATATCTTGATTTATCTATCATTATATAAATTACAGTATTTAACTGTAAATTTAACTTCAAACCTAAAATGTTGCTACTGTATTTTTTACGGCCGAATTCCAGCAACCACAGCTTCCTGTTGTTGTTTTTTTACCGTAAATTTGTGGTTAAAAAGAGCTAAACCAATGACATAATTGTAGCTATACCTATCTGATAAATAAAACGGTGCTCCAGAAACATTTTTCTTTCTAAGAGATTTTATTTACAGTATTTTTACAGTAATTGTGGTTATGTTCACATTTAGAAGGATAACTATAAACATAACTATAACTAGTCTCCTTGATATTTGATGTCTGCAACATTTGCAAAACGTATTTTTTTAAATGTTTGCTCATCTGCAAGACATCTTTGATATTTCCTTTCAGATGTCAAACAGATTTCTATTAGATGTCTCTAAGATGTTTATGATTTAGAATGTATGTAAAACTGGCATTGTATAGCTATTAGCATCCACACCATAACATTCTGTTTACTGTTATTGGCTGTCAATGTTTTTATCTGATAAAAAAATAGTTCTGAATGTAATTCCACGACATTGTTCATATGTGCTGTTATTGTTATAATTGAGTTACTCTATTCTCGTGCAATTAGAATGATTTTAAAACTTTATCTTTATCGACATAAAACATGTTAAGTAGCCTGCTTGTGATTTTTAAAGCTTTTGTGGTTATAGATGTTTGAAAAAAATTAAATTCTTTAAATTCTTTCTAAACAATGACTTTATGGCAGAACAGATAAAAGAACGGTTAAACAGACTAGTGTAGCACTTGAGTGTGTGGTGGCATAAAAAACCCATCAGTTTATTTGTAATACCAAAATGGTGTTTAATGACTAAGCCTGGCAAAGCTGATATTAGTTACACTGATAAAATATATAAATTGAAACAAACTGTTTTTTTTAAAAATGTAAGTATAGGATGAATCGAGTGTTTTAAATCTGTAGAAGTACACAAGCCTTTTCTGCTCTCTGCCTGAACTGACGAGGCCAGAAGGAGAGCACAATGTTCCTAACACTGCTTTCATTGTCTAAAGACACTTTATTAAACCTATCTGTGTGTGTGTGTGTGTAGTTTGTCCAACACATCCTGTGGATCTTAGTGGGAGAGACACTTATCACATCCGTGAGGAAGAAAAGTCGTCCTCTTTTGTGTGTTGTGTGAAGAATCTATTGTGTATCTATGAAGTGCATAACATGCGCATTAATGAGAATACGTGTTTGTTTCATTGTAAAATACATATTTGTGAGTATACTGCAATAGAAATATATATAGACAACATTTGATTTGTTTTTTTGTTTGATGTGTGTGTATTTCATGTTATGCCAGGAGGTGGGGTCAGAGAAAGGTTAGACTATGTTTACCCATCATCCCTTTCTATAAATCTCCCATACGGACACACACACACAAACTCACATGCAAGTGTTTTCTCATGAAGAGTAGTTTCCTGTGTTGTTTAATGATTTGACTCTTACATCTGCCCAGAACTGCTCATTATTTCTGATTTACTGTAGAAAAAGAGAAGAAATAGAGAATGTTATCCAGAAATGTATGTACTGCAAGTGTGCTCTTGTATCACTGTAAAAAGCCTCAGTACTCAAGGGGGCGATAGAGTTACTGTCAAATGTTTGTGCCAGTAAATAGAAGCTGTGATGACACATTTTAATTTATTATTTATTAATTGTTTTGAACTCAAGATTCACTTGCTTCAAAAAACTTAACTTAAAATAACTGCAAAATTCCTGAAAATGTACTCACCCACAGGTCAACCAAGATCTAGTTGAATATATTTCTTCAAAGAATTGCAGTGAACGGGTGCCGTCAGAATGAGAGTCCAACAGCTGATAAAAACATTAAATAATCCACTAGTAATCCACACCACTCCAGTCCTTCAACATCTTGAGAAGGAAAAAGCTGTGTGTTTGTAAAAAAGAAAAAAAAGGTTAAAATTTAGGTTAAGGTTAAAAACACCTATACTCACATAGCTTTTCCATTCATAAGATGTTAACTGATGGACTGGAGTGGTGTGGATGTTTTATCATCTGCTTGGACTCTCATTCTGACGGCACCCATTCACTGCAGAGGATCCACTGGTGAGCAAGAGATATAATAATACATTTCTCCAAACCTGTTCTGATGAAGAAACAAACTCATCTAAAGTTTGGAAGATCTGAGAAAAAGGACATTTTCAGCAAATATTTATGGGTGGATTTTTTTTTTGGGGGGGGGGGGGGGGACTATTTCTTTAAGAGACATTCAGCAAACTGAAACATTGGATGCACAAAATAATTGCATGATTACGATGCGTAAAATAAAATATTTTTTTCTGATTAAAACATAAACATTTTTAAAATCATAAAATATACCCTATCTTGTAGAATGACTCAATCATGAATGCAGAGAGCATTTAGCAGAGCTCTGTATAATAGGGAGGAAGCTAAGCGCGAGATAGCACACCTTACACCTGTGTGTGCGCGCGCTCTGAATCCTCCCACTGAATACTGTCTCCATGACAACCATGTAAAAGTATGTCCTTACTGACCAGATCTGACACACACAAACACATGCATTCACACACATTCTTTCAGAGCACTAAAAATGCAAAACATGATTATGATTCAAAGTATCCTTTCAGTCGGACTCGGAATAAAAAGGAGAATGTGTGGTGAAAGCAACTAATGAAAGGAAAACTGTCATCTTTTTTTCCCTCAATCTCTCTCTCACACACACAAACACAAACGGATGCAGGCAGTCTCTGGACTATTTGAGCTAGTCTTTGTTTCGTTTCGTTTCGAGTGGATGAGAAGAGCGCGTTTATATTGATGGAGTCTTTTGTGCTTATTTCTCTTTGTGTTCAATTCTTTTACAAAGGGGAGTATTTCAGCTCGCGCTGTTCCAAACATTGAGTGAAGTCTCATCTAATGGCTGGAGAAATTACTATAGACTGCAAGTCATACGATGTACGGCAATGCAGGCCTACAAAATCAAACTGTTTTTAACAAAGCCAGTCGTAGCTGCATCAACGTTCAGGAAAGAGTAAGATGATAAAATTGACAGTGTATGGCTGAAGAGAAAGACTACATACAGCTAATGGGAGTTTAGCTAAAACCATAAGCCTCAAATCTCCAATGAAATCAGGGAAATGCACAGTATGGAAAAGTTTATCTCTTCCTTACCTTGTTCCAATTGGCATACTAAGATCTGAGTGTTTACTGCCTTCTAGAGGCCACAAGTAGAACTGAACACTAAGTGTTAAACACTTTTAGATTAGACTAGATTAGATTCAACTTTATTATTATTACACATGTACAGGGCAACGAAATGCAGTTTAGGTCTAACCAGGAGCCCAATAAGCAGCAAGTGCAGGATAAAGGTATAAGTGCATAAGGTGATATGTACAATGATAGGGAAAACTATGGGTATAAATTACAAGTGAGTGTGCCAAGAACATTATATACAGGTTACAGACTATAGAAATTTACAGATGGATAATTATAAACAGGATATAAACTTATACAGGATGTATGTATATTTATAAAATGGATATATAAAGTGTAGTGCAATGAATAGGAAATAGTGCAGTAGGGAGAGTGTCAGAAGAATCAGTGGGGGGCAGAGTTCAGTAAGGAGACAGCTCTGGGAAAAAGCTGTTCCTCAGTTGACTGGTTCTGGTCCGGGGGAGTCTAAAGCGTCTGCCTGAAGGCAGGAGAGAAAACAGTCTGTGGGCAGGGTGAGAGGAGTCCTTAATATATTATACACTTAATCATAAAACCAGTTTTACTGGTCATTCCTCTTATGGGTAATTATCATATATTTCTTAATATAGTGGGGGAATAACGTCTGTGGATGTTGGTATTTTGTTGGATGTTTTCAACAACAAACAACGTTTGTTCATCAAAACAAATTTATATTTAAGTACTTAAATTTATACTTAATTTCACTTTTCATGTTTTTTGAATAATGAAAATTTTTAACACTGGTTTATTCGAACACTAGTATTTTCACCAGCTACAGAATGGTTTTTAGTCAGTTGTCTCATTGCTGTAGTGTGTCAGTAGGAAATGTCAGTTTGCATTTCCAAACATTCATTTTGCCATTAATTGTAATAATAACCCAGTGAGATTTTGTTTGGACTAAGAGTCTGATAACAGCCAGTGCTCCACACTGAGATCTGATCTCATCATCATCCAGTCTGTCTGGAATAACATGAAGACAAACTGAGATGGACTAAATCCAGAAGAACTGGCAACGTCTCCAAGATGCTTCAAGAAACCTACCTGCAAAGCTAAAGTACCCCACTTTTAAATGTTTTAGGCAAATCTGTAAGATGAGGATGCTGTCAAGAATAATGTCATAAATAGATTTTCTTTATCGATTAACTTCTATTAACTAAATTAAATCAACATTTGGTATGACCGTGTTTTTCATTATTATTTCATTGTGTTTGTCATTATTAGTGTTGGACTATTGTCCTAGGTCTCTTAGGGTTTCTATCTAGGCCTATATATACACTACCGTTCAAAAGTTTTAGAACAGTAAGATATTTAATGGTTTTTAAAGATGTTTCTTCTGCTCATC
>JAUMHE010000077.1:3380961-3403876 GCA_032359235.1 Enteromius mattozi
AGTCCAATTTAGCCGCGAGTTCTTTCTTTAAATGTTCATTACCTACAGCAGCTTTTAAATTTGGAGCGGAGCATTTGAATCGAGCGTATTTATACGTCTATGGTTATCACACCCGTTAATAACCGAACTGTGTGTGAACGTAACCGTATTAAGGACTCAAATACAGGACTGACAACCGTATTCTGCTGCTGTGTGAACGTAGCCATAGCCTACGTATCTCTATGGCAACAACAACACGCCATTTATCTTTCTAGATACAGCAACTGTGGTCATGTTCAAACACGTGTTTAAAGCCAAGACTATATAAAAGTGATTATACGAAAAGCCCTCTGTTTATATACAAAGCTATAAGGTTAAAATAGCAACAGCGACTTTCGATGTCAGTTGTTTCAAGAATCTGAATCGGAACGATATAGCGAGAGCTACATGGTATAGCGTGTTACATGGTATATGTTCCTGCTCTATAGGTTCCTACCGCGAGTGCTATGCTTATCCTATAGAAATGAGGAGGAGCGCGGAGGCGCAAGCGTGTAACACACAGGGAAGCTAGTCTCGCGCTTCCCGGAAACGAGACAGCAGAATCATGGCGACCGTCTCAGTGTGCCAGTATCGCCCCGGCGGTTTCAGTTTCGAAAACTGCAAGAGGTGAGATTTCTCGCTTTATAGACGCAGGAAATTAGCCGGTGAAGTAGGCGGTTTTTATACTGTTTATTCGGCGAAAGAATGAAAAGTTTGAGTGTATTTTAAAGGCCTTTTTAGCGATCGTTTGAGTCACGGCCTGTGTGAATGACTCAGGAGAATTTAAACAAACTCATTTGAATAGCGGTTTTTATTTAAGGAAAAAACACATTAAGTGACATTATACGTTATGTATTAAATTTTGAGATATGTTTTGTAAGGTTAACCTGTTTTTGCTTGTTATTGTTGACATTTTGTTGTTATTGGTGGGTTTCGACCCCGCGCTTACAGCCTGTGTCGATAGTTAAGTCTAAATGAACATTTAAACTCTGAAATAACATGAGTTTGTTCATTTGTACATTAAAAACAAGTTCTTTTAATTCATCAGTTCGTTCTGCGATTTGTGTTTGATTAATAACTAAGAGAAAAATTAAGAGTTAGGTACGTGATAACATGACTTCTGTAACAACAAAGGTAAACTTTAATTGGTTGTTTTGTAAAGTAATGATTGCTTTCTGTTTTAAAAAAGCAAACTAGGTTGGCTTCATTTGGTTGGTTGTTCATAAAACTAAATAATTTTTGTAAGTGCTGGGCAGTGATTAATCAAATCCCAAATAAGTTTTTGTTTACATAATATGTGTGTGTACTTTGCATGCATGTATAGATTTAAGAAAAACTATATAAATACACACATATGCTGACTGATCAAAACAAACAGCTGTGTACTTATTTTGTTGTTAATGTAGAATCTTATCCAAGATCATAAAAGAGCGGAGTTGAAATATAAAGGGCTGAATAAATAAAATAAAGTTGAAGGGAAAAATATTAAATGTTTGTGTTTTTCTAGAAATGCTCTTCTGGAGGCAGACATCAATAAGCTCGGTTTCAGCTCTCCTGCTGCTCGTAAAACCGGCACCACTATTTGTGGAGTCATTTACAAGGTAAGACAAAAGCGTAGATGAGTGAAATATCTAAAATAAATGGTTTGACTTTGACCTCATATCTGTCAAAAAAGAAAAGTGACATAGAAGGAAGATTGCATCATAAAAATCATTTCTCTCTCTCAGGATGGTGTAGTTTTAGGTGCAGACACTCGTGCGACTGAAGGAATGGTCGTCGCTGATAAAAACTGCTCTAAAATTCACTACATCTCTCCCAACATATAGTGAGTATTACTGTGACACATAATTTCAGACAGTTTTACAGTACTTGAAATCTGTTGCCATTGTTCTGAAACCGTCTGGCTCTTTGTAGTTGTTGTGGAGCCGGTACCGCAGCGGACACTGAGATGACCACACAGATCATCTCCTCCAACTTGGAGCTCCATTCTCTGTCCACCGGCCGTCTCCCACGGGTCGCCACTGCTAACCGCATGCTCAAACAGATGCTCTTCAGGTAATGAATGAATCATCACATGAATAATTAAGATCTTTAAAAGATGAATAGAAGTCTTTTTATGCTCACTAAGGCTGGATGTCACTAATCAAATGCAGTAAAACTGTTATATTGTGAAATATTATTGCAATTTAAAAGAATTGTTTTATGTTTAAATATATTTAAAAATGTAATTTATTCCTGTGATGCAAAGCTGAATTTTCAGCATCATTACTTCAGTCTTCGGTGTCACATGATCCTTCAGAAATCATTCTAATATACTGATCTGCTGCTCAAGAAACATTTATTATCAGTGTTGAAAACAGCTGTGCTGCTTAATATTGTTTCATGGAAACTACAATACAAAACCATTCAAAGTTTGTGAGATTGAAAAAAAAAAAAAAAAATTAGCAAGGAATGATCTTTTTTTTCTTTTTCTCATCAGTGTTTTGATCGGGAGTGTATACCATGTGTTTTCATATGTAGGTATCAGGGATATATTGGTGCTGCATTAGTTCTGGGAGGGGTTGACTGCAACGGTCCACACTTATACAGCATTTATCCACATGGATCAACAGACAAACTGCCCTACGTCACTATGGGTGAGTTACATATTTATGAGTCATCTTCATGTTCCACCATAAGAGGGAGACATTGTGTTTCTGAAAAGCTTTTGATTGGTGCCGAAATAGTTGTCTCTCTTACTTACTGGCTTTGCTAGCTGTGCTCCATATGACAAGATAACATGTATAA
This sequence comes from Enteromius mattozi, assembly GCA_032359235.1. Lineage (NCBI taxonomy): Eukaryota > Metazoa > Chordata > Actinopteri > Cypriniformes > Cyprinidae > Enteromius > Enteromius mattozi. Next base: position 3,383,767 of record JAUMHE010000077.1, read on the forward strand.
TTTAATAGATATCTGTTATTCCAGAAGATGATCCTTTTGTTTGGCTCTTTCTCACTGGTAACATTAGTATGTGTTTTTTCTCATCAGGTTCTGGATCTCTGGCAGCAATGGCAGTCTTTGAGGATCGCTATAGGCCCAACATGGAGGTAGCCCTCCCTCGTGTGCAAAACATTTTGTTTTGTAGCATTATAAATTACATTTTAGAATGCATCACATTTAAAATAAGTTATTTAAAATTATAATAAAACCTCAATCTTTTGCTGTATTTTTAATCAAATAAATGCAGCTATAGTGTGCATAAGTGACTTCATTTAAAATGTTTTAAAAAGCAGCATCAAACTTTTGAATGTTAGTGTATATTTTCAGGATTCAAAAAGACATTAACAATATTGGAAAATTTCCAGAACAAACTGTTAACTTATTTTATAAGTCAGGGGAGCTTATCTTATTAAACCTTAAAAACACATGATCATTTTGGGTTTGGAATTTGAAATATGAGCTGTAAATTGCTTTTTGTGAATGCAGTTTATCCTCTAAATTAGTTTAAATGCACAGGTACAGTATAATCCATTGCAGTTAACATAATGATGCTGCTGGTTGTGTCCATCAGGAGGAAGATGCCAAGAGTCTAGTGCGGGATGCGATAGCGGCCGGTATCTTTAATGACCTGGGCTCGGGCAGCAACATCGACCTGTGTGTGATCACCAAGGGGAACGTGGACTACCTGAGGCCTCATGACGTGGCCAACAAGAAGGGAGTGAGGTGAGCGTCTGTACTGCCAGAGGAACACCACCTCATACACCCCTGTCTGAACTTTGCAGTCACTCTTGTTGCATGATGACATGGAGGCAGCAATGAAGTCTGTGTGGTCGGTATAATTCACGTGATTGTGTGCTTTTTAAAACGAGTCTTAAACTGATAAAAATGCCAGGTCTATGAGTAAGAAAAAGCATGTTATGAGGATTACATAATCAGCTTATTGCGATTATTGTGCAGTCTAGACACAAATGGTCAGTATGATTAACCATCTGTTAAAGCAGGCTGCCACACGTGTGCATGATATCAATCAGAGAATTTAACCAAATGAAAGGCTCATGCTTCACTGTTCCCTTTGAAGGGAGGATGAGGTTTATGGACACCCTGCGTGAGTAACCCGTGTGTTCAAACGTGCACCACGTCTAGAAGAAACTGTAACCTGCATGTGTTTGACTAACCAGGTGTGAGTTTGAAGTAGTGAAGTTTTTCAAACTAACAAGATTTTTCTCTTACAGTCTTCTGCTCACATCATTATACTTCTTTTTTTCTTTTTTTGGTGGAGAACCATTTCTTTGGTCTGGTCTGGATTGGTTTTATTTTTTATTTAGTTATATGTGTGTGATTAGGCTTTAGTTCATTGGTTATTTTCCTCCTCACAGGACTGGAAGCTACAGGTACAAGCATGGCACCACCGCGGTTCTGACGAAGGCCGTGACTCCTCTAAACCTGGAGGTGGTGGATGAAAGCGTGCAGACCATGGACACCTCCTGAGATGACACTACCCACCACACTTTAATCTGTTTGTTTCCCCCATAACCATTGACCCCAGGTCTTATGTGGTGGTTTAGTAATTTTTCATTATTTCCAATAAAAGACATTGTAAGTTGAAGTTTGTGTTTTTCTTGTGCATCCATTATCATTTATTTCTGATGACCTACTGTTTTGTATTTTTAATATGTAAGCATGAGAGGCAAATTAAATTTTGGGTAAAAAATATTTAAGCAGGTCTCTTATGCTCACCCATGCTGCATTTATTTGAAAGTACAGTAACAGTAATATTGTGAAGTTTTAATTCAATTTAAAATATTTATTTTCTGTTTGAATATATTTTAAAACGCAATTACTGTGATGCAAAGCTGAATTTTCATTACTCATTACTCCAGTCTTCAGTGTCACATGATCCTTCAGAAATCATTTTAATACGCTGATTGGCTGCTCAAAAAACATTAATTTTAAAATCCAATCTTAATTTTCAAAATGAATTCTTTAAGTTCAAAAGAATAGCATTTGTTTGAAATATAAATGTTTTGTACATGTGCTGAAGTTACAGTTCTGAAAATCTTTTTTTTTTAATTAAGTGGTTGCAAACTATTTTTTAGCTACCTTTACCTCGTTACATTTACTTATCTCCAGGGGGCGCTAAATAAAATCAGATAATACAAATTCTCACTTCAAAATAATTTAAGCTTTTTTCTTCAGAAAATCAAATATAAACAACACTAATTAAAATGATTTAAAACGCTTCAGATGACCTTCAAAACAAAGCTGTCACAAAAAAGTCAACATTTCCAGTTACATTTTTTATTAATTACACATTTTAAACATGAGAAAATGATTCAAAATTCTTTAAAAATAACATCTCTATCGATATAATGAATACTTTGATATGGTAGATATTTGACCAGAGAATGAAACTGCTGAACCCACCGTCCAACACAAGTGTTTCTTTCCTAAACACTCAACAGTTTTGTGTGTATGTGTGTGTGTATCAGAAACATAAAGAGAGATAAGTAACAAACTGTAAGGCTCTTTAAATGCTGTTATGAATATAAGCCTACATTAAAAGTATGTAAAAATGGAACCACCTTGCTTTGACGTCAACAAAGGCACTGGTCACCTGACCTGACCAACTTTCTCTAAACCAATCAGCATACAGCACTGAGATACATCATTCGAAGGCACAACAGACTATATCGGCATTCCTTTCAATACACATCTAGAGAAGCGCTCAGCTTAAAACAGTACTGTTGGCATTCTCTCCTTACTCATTTCTAGATCTTTCTATAGCTTGATCAGTTGGACTGATAGAGCAGCAGAGATCTCCTCATTGCTGCAGGTGTGTGTGTGTTTATCAGGTGCTGGACGTCCACAGGTGCATCTGTTTGGCGAACTGCAGGACGAAGCTGATGTCGGGCCGCTGGTCAGGATCCGGGTTGATGCACATACTGACCAGATCTCTGAGCTGCAACACATACAAGGTGTGTAGGTTACATCACTGTGCACAGAGATGGGCTGTGTTATAAAACCTAGTGAGCTGACTACCTAGACAGCAAAAAGATATTTCTAAACATCAGATATTCAGATATTTCTGACTTTTTCTTGCAGTTCTGAGAAATTCCATGAATTGCAACCTATAAACTGAAAATAACTTGCAATTGTGAAACAAGTTTGCAATTCCGAGAAGAAAAAAAAGTCAAAATCATGAGCTAAAAAGTGGCAATTACCTTTTTTACTGCGGTGAAAACAAACTTCTATAGTATTGTAAAGCAAATTCCATTAAAGCATTTGATTGCATGCTTAAATGCATTAACTATTACAAATGCATCATTTAGAATAATGATGTGACAATAGCTCTAGAAGCTCTAATAGCTATATAGCATCGCGTATGATTGTGCTCACTGGAGTTTTGAGATGTTAGCTCATGGTTTTCATAACAGAGGCATGTAATGCTGTGTGTGTGTGTTGTACCTTCTGTGAGTAGTGCTCTGAAGGCAGAGGAGGGTAATCACACTGTTCGATCTTGTGGCACAATGACAGCAGGTTCATCTTGTCGCTGTAGAAGGGGCTGTGCAGAGCTGCCATCTAAGACACAAATATTACTCATTTAAAAAAATAAGACTCTTTCTGCTCTTCTTGCATGTACTGTTGAAAAAGTTTTTAATAGTTTTTCCACTATTCCAATCTTGTTGACCTTAATTTGTCCTGAATTTTATTTGTAAAAAAACATTATGCAAAAAAATAATTCTATTTCAAAAACATGCTATTTTGAACTTTGAGCATAAGAGACTTTAAAAAAAGTAAAAACTAAAACATTAAGAAGCTAGTATAACCAAATGATTTTGTTTGTGTACCTCATACAGTAAGCAACCCAAGGACCAGATGTCTGATTTGAAGTTGTAGCCGTTTTCATGAATCCTCTCGGGAGACATGTAATATGGAGTTCCAACTGGGAAAGACACGGATACATGTGAAGCAGCAGGGATTCCTGTGCATTTGTGTATTTGAATTGACTGGCTTCATTCAGCACATGCATGATGTTTATTTGAGAGTTTGTGTGGAGGGTCAGTGGTACCAAGAGAGTGTGCAGCAGTGGTTTTGGAGCTAAAGAATCGACCTAGTCCAAGGTCACCGAGTTTGACCTCTCCAGTGGCTGTGATGAAGACATTGGCTGGTTTTATATCTGGTGCACACACAAATAAAACAAAATAAATGAGGATTACATTAACACAAAAATCATTATCAGTGTGTATAAGAAAGAAAGTTAGTGAGTTTACCTCGATGCATGACTCTGCGTGAGTGCATGTGTTCCAGCGCACTGCACAGCTGCACAAAATACTTCCATATTGTTCGCTCAGGAATCAACCTCCGCTTCTTCTTAAAATACTAAACACATGCCAGGGTTATGGTTATTAACTAAAATGAATAACATAAACATTTCCTTTGCTTGAAATAAAGAAAAAAATGTATTTTAGCTAGTTACAAAGACATGTAGTTTAAGTTGTAGTATTAAACAACATCAAAACTGATAAAGCGGCAAAATAAAATTAGGAATACTAATAAGGCTAAATATAGCAAGTTAATATATATACATATATATACTATATGTGTGCATGTAAAAAACAAAACACACACACAAAAATTTGAATAATGCTAAAAACTTGCAACTGAAATAACACTACATATACAAATAAAAAAAACCTAAAACTAGTAAAATTGACAAAAACACACATTAAAATAGCTAAAATAATGACTAAAATTAAAATAGTAAATACAAAAAAAAATCCAATTCAAAATATTGAAAAAAACTATAATAAAATTACTAAGCTAAAAATGACAAAAACACACAACAAAATCCATCCAAAAATCATAACATATTAGAAACATGAACAAATATTATTAACAAATATGAACAAAAATTATATTAAAATAACAGTGACACATGCGCATTTAATAATTTTTTTAGGCCATTTAATGAGTTGGCTGACACTGACCTTAATCATCTGGGAAAGGTCACCAGCGCCTGCTAACTCCAAAACAATATTCAGCTCATTTCCTTCAATAAATGAGTCCAAATACTTAATAACGTTTGGATGGTTTAGTTGCTGCAATCAGAGAGTAAAAATGAAACCACCAACTCTCACAAACAAACAGAGACACTTGTTCGAGTTTAAAAACACACACTGCTAACCTTTAACAAGTCGATCTCTTTAATGCAGTCCTGTCGGGCTTTAGCATCCATCATTTCAAAGATCTGAGAACACAACACGTTATTACAACGGCCACCCAGATGTACAGTTGCGTAAAAATTGGTAATTTAATGTTGAGCAACGGTTGATAAAATTGGTTAATTCGTCCCCAAAATAAGGTCAAGTGCATTGCATTATAAACAGTTTTCTCTGGTTATACACTGCACAATATGCACACATTTGCACTTAGTATACAAGCTGCAACAGTATGAGTAGCATGCATTTCAAAGACATGTAAATGTTCACCTGTACTTTCTTTAGTGCCACTTCCTGGTTGTCCAGTAGAAAAGTGGCTTTATAAACCTCACTAAACTGACCGCGGCCGATCTTCTTCTCGATGAGGAAGTTGGACATCACTGAATAGAATCCATATCCTAACATGTTCCTCTAAGACAGACAGAGGAAGAGAAAGAGACAGCGAGAGTCAGAGTAGTGTGGTAATATCAGCGATGATTCATAAAAGCTTCTGTCTGCAGTTGTAATAATAATGTGTGCCCACGTGAGCCCAGGCCTGCACGTGCATGTGTGTGTGTGTGTGTGGTCAGACCTGGTCGTTCTGTACTGGCACTGTGTAATTTTGATTCTGATCTTGAAGGCTGTTCTGCTCCATAATGACATTCCAGACCTGCAGGCAAACACAAAGGACAGAGTCAATCAAAAGGCCAACATTCACAGCGTCTGCTTTATCAAACGGGTCGTTGCATTTCCAGATGGCTGCTTTATTTAATTGCAGCTTTTCAGTAATGATAAAAACAATCCTGAGCCGTTCAAACAAAGCCTGAGATCAGAAAGCAGCTGTCGTTGCTTTAAAACAGCAGCAGATTACAGATGAGACTAAAATTAATAATTGAATTTTGTGGTGGTATAAATCATTCTACGTTTTTTTTCCCAAAAGTTTGGGATTAGGAAGACTTTAAATTTATTTATTTATTAATTTTTTTATGCTCACCAAAGCTGCATTTATTTGATCATATTATTATAATTTAAAACAAGCATTTCTATTTCCAAATATTTTAACATTTTATTTATTTCTGTGATGCAAAACTGAATTTTCAGCAGCAATACTCCAGTCTTCAGTGTCACATGAGCCTTTAGAAATCATTCTAATATGCTGCTCAATAAAACTTATCTTAATTTGATCAATGTCGAAAACAATTTGTGCTGCTTAATTTTTTTTGTTTTGTTTTTGATTAATATATTAATTATAATAATAATAAAAAGCAGCATTACTAGCATTATAAATGTCTTCACTGTCACTTTAGATCAATTTAGTGCATCCTTGATAAATAAAATTATTAATTTCTTAAAAAAAAAAAAAAAACCTCACAAAACTCAAACTGATCTGGATAGCTGTTCACTTCTCCATCTAAATTACATTTAAAAATATTGTTTAATGCAAGAAAAATGCAGTCATTTTTCTTTAGTAATGTTGCTAGCAAAGTCATATTGTGAATATTCAATATATCACCCAACGTTATGCTGCATCCACACCAATAGGTGTCAGCATAGATTATAGAAATTATGATTTCTTAATCTAAAATTATAACCATTATGTCACACATGCAGTTAGACAATTTCTTCCTGTCTCTTATCACCCTGTTTCATTTATTTATTTCCCAAAACGCCCACACTTAAAATGCCGGGGAAATTCTTTAGAACTTCTTAGGTACTACATGTAGGATGTATGTCAAACACATTACAGATCAACAGATAAATCTAGTGCATTGAAGCGAGTGACTTCTGGAGAACTGCAGTGATATACCCTTCTACTTTATCCTGATACCTGCAAGATGATGCTTTACATAACAATCATGCCTAACAGACTGGATCGGTTGCGTCTCACTTAAATATAACCTATTATAAAAGGTCAGTTTTAGTTTCAGTACCTATCCAGGTAACAGACTGGTGTAACCTGAGTGAAGTGTTCCAGAGAAAACACTGTGTGTGTGCTGTATGTGTGCGCAGACGCATGGGAACAGGGGTGTGTATGTAGTCTTCAGGCACGTGTACTCCTCCTTGACATGTACAAACAGCTCCTGTTTTATTTTAAACACACTCCAGACAAACCTACTGACCCACATTCACAAAACACACAGACACAAATTACTGTTCCTGTAACATTCCGTGCCTAAAAGGCATAATAAAGACTAATTAGCAGAATGAGCGTGTTGAATGCATTTTTAAGTGTGTGTGTGTGCGCATCTGCTTCAGTGTTGTCAACAGCATACATATGCTATATATATATATATGTAATATATGTTTACGTAATATGTGTGTGTGTGTGTGTGTTAACGTTTTGCACTGGTGCGCCTTTTTTTCTTACGTGCACCAGCACAAAAGTTAGGTGCACCCAAATTTTCATATTGGCAATATTGAAATGTAAATGATTAACTAACACCCTGTTTACACTGAACGAGACAGTTGTCGCGCCAGGCTGCAAAAACTAAGGCTGCGTTCACACAGCAGCAGAATACGGTTGTCAATCCTGTTTTTGAGAGCTTAATACAGTTGCGTTCACACGCAGTTTGGTTATTTACGGGTGTGACAACCGCATTCTATAACCAAACTCACACCTGTAAATTTTCAGGACTCACAACTGCATTCTCAGAACACAGGCGCTGTGTGAACGAAACAGGACTGCACAACTGACTGTGTCACATCATTCACTGTGAGAGAGAGCAGCTCTGCCGCACAAACGCGCGTCTACCGTGTAGTGTGTGTTTTCATGTGTGTTTTCGGTAACTTACAGTAAAGGAGAAATAAGCTGTGTGTTATCTGAAAGTTTTATCCATCAGTTTTCTACCGGAGCTGCTCCCCCGTCAGTTTTGTGTGCTTTTTTATTACTTCGGTCACTTCTGTGCTTAAATGATTATCGGACGGATCAGGCCTTAACTTAACATTCCTAACGTATAAGTTGTCAATCGTTCCTTTCATCTTCTCTCATCATCCGCGGCTACATCCACTCTGTTTATCTGACGGGCCTAGGCTACTCACCTCTCTCTCGCCGTATCTACACCAGACGCGAGCAGCGCGGTGCGACAAAATACAACAGAACCAACACAGTCTCACGACCAATTCGTACGAGGTCCCAAATTCGTGCTATTTCTTACTAATTTTGTACGATTTGTCTAAAACCCCATGACGGGTAGGTTTAGGGGCGGGGTTAGGTTTAGGTAATTCGTACAAATTCATACGAATTGGCAACTCGTAAAATACGTACGATTTAGAAGAAATTGTATTAATTCGTACGAGTAAGGTTGTACGAATTTGTACGAATTAGCCACCTCGTAAAATATGTTCGAATTGCCGTGAGATCAGATTGATAGAACCTATTCTGCTGTCTATACTACATGCTACGCGGTGTAACAAATTCAGTTGGCTTGTGTGTCCCGGCCTTAATGTGTGTCTATTGTTATACCATTCCTTCAATGCCGCGGAGACTTTTTTCTTCCCCGCGAATGGCTGGTCGCACAGATATTTTTTAGTCGCACCATTGAGAAATCTCTCTAGAGCCCTGTCTATCTATCTATGTTACATTTTATAGATAAAGTTAGATAAAGCTATATTTGGATGCATATTTGAAAATATATGAAAATATGTAAATATCTATCTGTCATCTATATAAATAAAGTTATACATACATTTTTTTTATGTATATTTGGAGATATGTATATCTGTATCTATCTATCTATCTATCTACATTTTATAGATAAAGTTAGGTAAAGCTATTTTGGGATGTATATTTGGAGATATATATAAAAATATGTAAATATCTATCTATCTATATAAAGTTATACATACATTTTTGTATAATCTATCTATCTATCTATCTATCACAGCCGCTAAGAGAGAAAAAACTGAAGGACTGTGTAAACTATCTAGTCAATGTAAGTACAGTAATACTGCTGACTACTATAATCATACTGTAATCATATATTAAAATTGATTACAGAACACAGAGCACATATTTTTCTCATTCAAAAAAAGTTAAAGTTAAAAATAAAAAATCAAACAAGTCAGTTCCTGCTTACAGGGATGGAGAAAAACAGGTCTACAGAAGGAGAAAAAAAGAGATAGATTTTGGGGAGGGGAAGGAGAGGGCGGTCCTGTACCAATTTCCTTCCATTCATGTGAAGAAAAATGCAGAGGAAGAATTCTATCCTACCGCCTGAAACAGTGCCACTCTACACCCACACACACACACACACACACACACGGAAACATAAAAACAAAGACACTCATCTGGACGTGCAACACTGTTCAAACACTGCAGCACTGTGTTTGTTTCCAAAACCACACTGCTTATGCGTGCTTTCGGTGTGTATTTTCAGATGGGTTAGAGGGGAATCGCATTTTCTTAGAAACCCCAGAATACTTAGAAACCCGACAAGCATCATCCTGCTAATTCTTATCTACACAGGATTGTATCATGGTCGCTATATTTAAAATCGCACATAACACTACTCTGATAAAAGAGTATACTGTGTCTAACATGGGACTTTTCAGGAAGAGAAAGGGTGTAGTAGTTTTTACAGAAGAAACATACTCCAGTAAATTACACTTTCACTGTGTAAACATGCCACAGTAATAACATGTTAATTGGTTAACTGTAAGTTTTTTGCATGCAAAAACTAAACAATTATCAAATATATTTTATGGTAAAAAAAAAAAAAGTATGGCCAGCTCACTTATAGCATAAACTCTGATTTAATATGTGGTTTTATGTTTTACCATCTGTATTACTATAAAAATAGATTTTGGTATATTACTAGATAGTACGAAAACTATATAGGGCAATGGGTACCGTCAAATGTTTTAAAAAATTCTTTAAAAAATATTATTTTGCGTTCAACAGAAGATACGATCTAAGATTAGCGGTGGTCTTGAAGAAGTGAACTGCGCGCGGTTCAAGCGGTCTGTCTTCCTCTCTGGTGAGTCACGCGCATCTGTTTCCGCCCGGTAAAATGCTACAGATCTAACAACTCAATAGCAGAAACCCCCGGCACATATCCACAATCTCACTTCCAAAAAGCCCCGAGCGTGTACAGAAACCCACACACACGTGTCTAATCAAACAGACCTGCATGATAATATCATTCCCCTCGGTGAAAGGAGCCCACATCAGTTCTGCACCGTAAATTGTCACAAAAATTAACATGTTTGGCACTGATCTACTGTGACTGGATGAAAACAAAATAACGTACAGTTAAAATCATTAATCACACGCATATAATCACTACATGCCATAACTAGACCTGATTATTCTGAATAGGTTCAATATTTTGACAGGAAGAGAAGTGAACTTGGTAGGTGACGTTTCATGTTAACTACTTAGTGCTGGTTTAATATTACTGTTAATTAATATTTTAATTAACAGGTTTGCTTGTTTATTGCGAGTTACCGAATTGCGCGTGATTTTATATGTAGATAACTTGATTTTTTAAATTATATTTGTAATATAAATATTTAAATGTGTGCATTGCGAAAATGCTGTGTTTAACACGTTTCCTGTAATTGCATGAGTCATCTCAAAAAATAGGGGGAGAAGCTATTTTGTGCCCAAAAACACGTGAATGGATACAAACAAACAGTGTGTGTGGGCGGAGTCAGAACTGCAGCTTTTCCTTATAAAAAACAAGCGCTCTTCAGTGCGATCATACAAATAACTAAACATTAAAAGCGACTTATTATCACCATAAATAAGCCGTAATGACATTAAAGTGTTGATTCATAGCAGTGCGTTACATTCGCACGTATAGTCGAAGTTAGAGTGTGAAGGTGGGTGTTCCCGTTGAACTAGAGGAGCATTTCTTTATACTTAATGTGTGTTTTATTCCCTATACAACATTTACAGTGCGATGCGATTGTTTTGGGTTCATTTATTGCTGTTAAAGCTTCTAGAAATGTATCAATGAGCGGAACTAGGCCCTTCTATGCAGAAAACAGATGCATGAAGTTTCAAAACAGATCTACTTTCCGCGCAAGAGCATTAGATATGAACTAAAGCAAATGCATTACTCCCAGAGTCGTTCCATGTAAATTAGTTTAATCCAAAGCAACTGAACGGCCTCGTGTTCATTTAGATTCTCTCTCTCTCTCTTTCTTATTGCAGTACGGCGACATAATGCACCCCACGAATAATTTGGCACGATATTTCTCTTCTACATGAGCACGTTGTGCAACTGTAACGCCTTATCGCGAGGCGCGCGAGCGTCTCGAGCAGTTTCACAGCAAATCGGGTTAAAAGTCACGCAGTAGTTCCACTTACCTTTCCAGCGCGGTGCCTCAGACATTGACAGGACTGCAAAAATGCTGCGAAGCCCCTTTGGTCAGTTTCCAGACTCACTAATGTCACGGGCCACGCAAGTTTGAGTCACACCCCGCGCATCACATGGCTGTAATCTGTGACTACAGTAACCCACTGCTCGTGTCCTTCACTTTCTCAGCAAGAAAAAAAAAAGGAAGGTTCGCAATTCAGACTTTTTGCTTTATGGTTGGGAGCATAAAATTATTCATTTGTATTATTATAATAATGGTTTATTTGATTATTTTTATTGAAATGAAACAATAATATCACCACTTAATAACAATACTACTACTACTACTACTAATAATAATACTTTAACAATAAGTCCAATGATTAAAAAAAATATATGTGCCAATCATATAAAAACACATAATAATAATAATAATAATAATAATAATAGATTTAATGATAATAAAAAAAATATTAGTAGTAGTCTTACTAGTAGTATTTAAAGTAAGTCAGTTTTTATATTATTTTATATATATATATTTTATATTTAATTGACATAATACCAAAATCATATAATAATAATAATAATAATACAGTAAAAAAAAATATAATAAAAAACAATCGAAAGTGGTCTGATAATTATTTTTTATATTATTTATTTTATTTAACTTAATTGGCCGTAATATCACAGCCGTTTCATAACAACAACTACAATAATAATAATAATAATAATAATTATTATTATTATTATGATTATATTAGTAGTAGTCATACTAGTAATATTTAAGTAAGTCATATTATTTATTATAGTAATTATTTTAATTGACATATAACCAAAACCATATAATAATAATAATAATAATACATGAGTAAATAATAATATTGATAGCCTAGTTGTTTTTGTTTTATATTATATTATTTATTTAATTGAATTGACAATATTATCACAACTGCTTCATAATAATAATAATAATAATAATATATTGAGTTTTATATTTGTAATTTTATAACCTATTAGTAGTAGTGGTGGTATATTAACAAAAAAAGAAGTAAGAAATACAGAAATAAAGCTCTGCAGCCCAAACCTGACCTTTAGTATGGGTATTTCATACAGGTCCATGACAGTGTCATGACAACATTTGTTTCAGTATAACCCCAAGTGTAATAACGGTACGGCAGCAAAACCCCCAGACTTTTCATGTGGCCTGCTATGGTTTATGGAAAGCGGACTCACACCTTTCTATAGTTTGCTGCCTCTCCCACCTCTCTCGGTCTCTCGCACGCACACACACACACTCATTTTTAACCTGAATAGTTGTCATTCTTGTGGGGAAATTATGAGCAAATACCCTTCAGACATGTGCCTACCTTTTACACACAAACACTCACAGAAGTCAAAGTTTGCTGTTGCAGACAGTCGTGTTTGACACATGTTGTACTGAGGAAGTGGCAAAGATCTCTGTGGCATTAAAAAAAGAATGACATAAAACTGTAAAGTGCGGAGGACTTCTGCTTTTTCATTTTAAGTGTGTGTGTGTGTGTGTTCATATAGAGGAACTATGAATGAATGTGTGGTTTGTGGATTGTTACGATTCTTTCTTGAGCAGTCATCAGGCATTTCAATAATTTGACATTCAGTAGCGCCCCCTCGAGGTCTCAGACAGTGAAAAAAACAGAGAGAGCCTGTCATTGCCATTTGTTTGGACAAAGAATACCATCAATACATCATTCAGACCATGACAAGCCAGTGAGTTTGTGGGGCACTAGTCAAGTTTATGAAAATGGGTGTAAAAATTATATTTTAGAATATACTTTTTTATAATACAAAGCCCATCTATTATAATGTTAATTTAACTACGTTTCTTTAAATGTTACTGTATATATTAAATATTCTCTTTACAAACATAATAAAATTTGTTTAAATCTGTCCGAATGAAGTTCTTAGCAATGCATATTACTAATCAAAAATTAAGTTTTAATACATTTACAGTAGGAAATTTATCAAATATCTTTACTGATCTTCACTTAATATCCTAATGTAGTGTTGACTATTGCATTCTACTTATGACTGGTTTTGTGCTCCAGGGTGTATATATATGTGTGTGTCAGAAAAATACCACTTTAGAACACACTTAGTGTTTAAAAGACTAAAGTTTGCAAAGTAGGCCTAATGCAAGGACAACAATAAAAGATAAAGTAAAAACAAACAAATAAATAAAATAATAAATAAATACAGAGATAGAAATAGACTTAAATCATGCCATAAGTGTCTGTAATGGTCTGTGGGAATGAGAGCAGCGTGTCCTGTAATCTCCCGTCCATAAAAGCACACATGCGTAAACACAAACCAGACACACGCGTACACACGTGCTTCCTCGTGGTAAACACTTGGTCGAACCACAACCACAAGCATGAAATATGCAGCATATAGAAACAGTCTAAATCAAACACCACTCATTATTTCTACGATTTTCTTCCTCGTTCCATCTTCAGGGTAAGTTTTTTTTTTTTTACTCGACGACTGTGCAGAACTTGTGAAGAACCCCTAACGATGAGAAATTCGGGAAAATATTTTCTGCAGTAAAAACCGAAAACTTCATTAACAGCTAATAAAAAAATGCGGTCACGGAAGAAAGACTTCAGCGAATCTCTTTTTCTGTTTGATGCTATCTCCACCAATCTCTGCAGCTCTGGCTGACCTCAGTCTCAGCTCGTAACTGCACAATGCAAACCACAATCACCTCAGTACGGATCAGGATAATTACACTGGACAAACACTCACGCAAAATAAAAAAACAGCACACCAGACTAAAATAATCAAACGCCACACACTCCAGTGCTGAATAAACAAACATTGTATTTTCAGAATGTGAATACTTTATTCAAGCCTCGTTAATCGTGTTCAGAGAGTTCAAATAACAGTTACCACATCTGATTTTACTCTGTGTGCATATGAATGTATGTTTACTTTTCAGTTCAGTTGTGACTTAGACTCTTAATGACTTGATATTAGTAACACACTACCGGTCAAAATATTGGGGTTGATTTTTGGTAAGATTTCTTTAAATGTTTTTTTTTTTTTTAATTAGTCTCTTTTGCTCACCAAGGCTGCATTTATTTGATCAATAATACAGTAAAACTGTTAAATATGATTGCAGTTTTAAATAGCTGTTTTCTATTTAAATACATTGTAAAATATAATGTATTCCTGTTACGCAAAGCTGCATTTTCCTCCAGTCTTCAGTGTCACATGATCCATCAGAAAGCATTTTAATATGCTGATTTACTTTGAGAAAAATTTCTTATCATTGGTTATATTAAAAAAAATTTCTTTCAGCTCAAGTCTTTACTGTATTTTTGATCAGTGCCCTCTTACAAATGATATTAGACATAAAATTGCCTTTTCCGTGCCTACATCTGGATGCAACTTGCAGACAAAACTGTGACAATTTAACATTTATAATTGCATACTGATACACTACTTAAATATAACAGGCATCATATAGTATACAATATGCAGTACTACGCAAGAATTCCGAATTCCATTTGAACCAAACTGAAATGGCATGACAGCAAAAGACAGTGCTGGATTAGGCCTTTCTTTTACCGTGTGATTCTCCTTCAGTTGATGAATGATAGCTATACACAGATCTTAAGGTAATATAACACTATGTTTAAGAGTGGTAGAGGAACTCAGAAGGCATTGGGAAGTTTATGTTGTGATTGTGTTGTGTTAATGTGTTTTGTGTGTGTTGTGACGGAGAGGTGCCGGTGGGGCTGGACGGGCTCAGAGATCTGTGGGACAGTTGGGGTGAAGGCACTGATGGGGACGTGATAGTGGAATTGTCAGAAATGTTGTCCACTACCACGCTCTCCTGATAGAGACAGTTTCTCCTGTATTTTGCACGGGCATTCTGGAACCAAACCTGCAGAAAATAAAGACATCATTAGGATTTTATTTTTTATTTTCATGGAAACAAGGAGCATCTGACTGTCTGCATTCAAAGGAATCACATGATAAATGTTGTAAATTGATTAGTGGACTAGAAATAATGCCAAACCTCAGATATTTTGTATTAATTTTTCATCATTATATTCATTTTCTAAACCATACACTGTGGAAGCCCATTTTCCACCATAAATAAAAAAAATAAAAAAATAAATAAAAGCAGTAATTGCATCTTTTTATCTCATAATTCTGATATTTTCTCACACTTCTGACTTGTTTTCTTGCTATTTTAAAACCACCCAAAAAAAATTTTGTCTCAGAATTTCAAATGCAAATTTAAGTTATAAACTCATAATTGTGAGTTCCCATCTCTCCTTTTTTTTCTAATATTATCGCATTTTTATAACTCACACATTTTTTTTTCACAATTGCTTGTTTAAATCTCACAAGTCTGACTTTTTTTTTCAGAAATGCAAATCATAACTTTTAAATGGCGAGTTTACACCTTGGAATTCTGACTATTTTTCTAATTTCTTTTATAATGCTGCAATTACGGAAGCTTGTACGGGATAAAAATATATATATAAAAAAAAGGTAATTGCAACTTTTTATCATACAATTCTGACCTTTTTTTCTTGCAACAAGTTTATATCTCACAATTTTGTCTTTGTAAATTCAGAAATCTGAGAAAAAAGTCTGAATTGTGAGATGTAAACTCATAATTCATCACTAGGATTTGACAACAAGAAATTGTGAGATGTAAACAAGATGTAAACTTACAATTACAAGATAGAAATTCAGAATTGTGAGATATAAACTTTCAATTCTGGAAAAAACCCCACAAGCTTCCATTCTAAACCTTTCTGTTTATTTCCATGCTAATGCCACATTTTGAATGTGCTCTCAGACTTCGCATCTCACTGTTTAACTCAAACAGCGGTCCAGAGAGGTTTTTCTGACCTGGAGCACACGTTTGGTGAGGCCGGTTTTCTGGGCGAGCTCTTTGAGGTCTTTGGCATCTGGATTGTGGTTGTGGATGAAGAAGTTCTGCATGCTCCGCAGCTGGTGATGCTTGAAAGACGTTCTCATGCGTTTGGACTTCTGACAGCTCACTTTCTCTGACAAGTCCACACCCATATCGCTCACATCTAGAGCACATACAAACAGTTAATCATCACTGATATATGACTCACACTAAAGACCAGGGCATTACAGTCAACAATAGCAAACGTTGTCTTCTCATTTTCATCTTCTGCATGCATATACTTGAGAACAAAAGTACGAGAACTATGACAATTTATGCTAAAAGACCTTTTATATGGTTTAGTACAATCAATGTATAATATTTATAATAATCAATTTTCATATATTATTAAGTAAATTATATATATATAATTTACTTAATAATATATGAAAATGTTAAGTACATTTACATATTAATATAAGTAAAACTGCACAATTAAAACAATATTCATTTAAATGATATTTGTTTTTTATAGGATCTGACTTTGTAATGCTGACATATTGTTTAATAAGAAATATTAATATTTTTTTCTGTTAATCCAATAAATGCACAATATAGCCATACTTCTGGTCAGAAATTTTGAATAATTCAGGTTTTTTTAAAAACATTAAATGCCTCTTATGTTAAAAGGCCTCATTTATTTATTTGATCAAAATAAAAACAATGAATAATATTGTGAAATATTACAACTGAGTATACAGTTAGTATATTTTGAGTATTCAGTGTCACATGATCCTTTATAAATCACTTCTAATATGATGATTTGGTACTTAAATATTAATTAACGGTACTTTTTAACATTGTTAAAGCTGTTTTTGCGGCTTCTGAAAACTATAATGCATTTTTTTTCAGGATTCTTTGATGAATAAAAATAAAAGATTTCTTCTTTTTGTTTTACTTACACCAAACGTTGTACTTTGGTACTGTATCATAGTTTAAATTAAAAAAAGAAAGAAATAAGTAGATAGATAAATAAATAAGCAAGCAGCACAAATATTACCATTGCATGAATACATTACACTTAAAATATATTAAAAATAGAAAACAGTTACTTTAAACTGTAATATAATTTACTATTTTACTATATTTCTAATCAAATAAATACAGATTTGGTGAGTATAAGAGATTTTTAAAAAACATACTTTTGACATGTAGTGTAAAAATAAAAATTATGAAAACACATAAAATTATGCTAATATTTAAAATGCATTACCTGAATTATAAGCAACATGGTCTGTTGCATCACAGTTTTTCCTCTTCCGTGCCCGTCCTCTGTGCACAGGGGTCCCTTCATTGCATGTGGTGCTCTCAGGGTTAGGCTCTCCTGAAGACATGTCTGAATAATATAAATCTGTGTGACATTCCCTCTGCAGCATCATCTCGAAATGTACCCGGCAGTACACTGAAGTCTCTCTCATCCCGTAGTGATCTCCAGTGAGCAGCACTTTGTCGCAGGTGGCACAGGAGAAGCAGCTCAGGTGGTACACCAGATCCCCGGCGCGCATCACTACCTCTGAGGCTGAGATTCCCAAGCGGCACCGTGCACATCTTTGCAACGAAAACCTCCTACTTAAGAGAACACATCTTTATTACGCAGATGCATTTAACTGCATGTGTGAAATGTGTTGGGGCATGTTGTCACAAAACAATGGTTCAGTATTTTGCAAGAATCCTATACTTTATAATTATCATACATTTATGATAGTTATAAATATTAAAAAATGTAAGTGTTGTGGATCATTTATTTTTCAATATTTCATTAAATAATAGCTCTTTCAGTGTCGATAAACAGCAGATTTACATTTTGGCAACAAGGCCATAACGTCAGCGTTCGTTAAATGGATTGCATTTTTGTTCTGAGAAGTGTTTGTGGGGATTTAACATTTCAAAGTATTAAAAACAAACCTGCTCTGACAAATATTCGCTGGGATAAAAAGCGTGACAATAGCCCCTGTAAGTTATAGC
Organism: Enteromius mattozi; assembly: GCA_032359235.1. Classification (NCBI taxonomy): domain Eukaryota; kingdom Metazoa; phylum Chordata; class Actinopteri; order Cypriniformes; family Cyprinidae; genus Enteromius; species Enteromius mattozi. The sequence continues at coordinate 3,402,243 of JAUMHE010000077.1, forward strand.
TAGCAACGCGGTGCCGATGATTAGGCTAATAGTCTCGTTTCGAAGTTGAATAGAGATGTTTATCCAAATATACATTTATTTTACCTGTAGTAGTCCTCCTTACAGTAAATGTCTCCGTGTTTACTGAAGCACGTGAGCTCTGACTCCAGGTCAGCGTGGCACGCGCTGCATTTCAAACAGCGCTCGTGCCACCGTCTGTCTGCCGCGAGCAGGTAGAAGCGATCTGAGATCAGCGCGCCACAGCCCGCGCACACCGGAGACTCACAGCCCTGGAACACCACAGCTGAACATTTATCCTTGCTATCAAACATAATAATAATCAAAACGTTTTTTTTCACCAACCAAAATCGGTTCATTTATAACCCATATCCTATGCTGTTTAAGTTCTCGTTCGTTTTCAATGACTAGGCTGTGAATGCATGTACATTTGATTTATTTATATGAATAAATAGCCTAATAACAGACTATTTCTTCATTAATTAGCTTAAAAATCATTCATGTGTGGTTAACTGTACTAACAGTACCGTGCAGAACTTGGGAATGTTAAAGATAATTTAATACATAACTAGTTTAAAACAGCTGTCACTTTTTGTATGAATTAATGCTGTAAAATGCTCTAAATAAAAAGATATACAATATCTAAATTAAAAGGTTTTCTAAACACAAAATGACTGTTTACAACTGCACATTTTTACTTTTTGCTTTGCTAAAAGATGAAATGATAAAATATGATTTACATTTACATTACAAATAAATAAAATGAATTCTTACTGATTCATTGTTTTCCATAGAGCAGTGAGGTCCTTTCTCTCCCGCGGTGCAAGGATGAATGCCTATATTTTAACTCCGATGGGTCAAAGAAAAGATGAGAAGTCTCCAAAGAGGTTTTCCAAGTGCTCGAGGATAGATATTATCTATCTATCTATCTATTTACTCTTATTTATCATCTTTCACTAGGCTACATTTAAAATAGATTTAAAGGTATAAACGTAAATAAAGGAAAACTAGTGACAAGCTTTAAAAAGTGTGTCCAAACTAACTAAATCTCCGTGACTAAATAAACAGAGTCTAAATAAACTGCAATCAGAAACTTTGTCCCAGTGAGGATGTTCATCAGTGTCTATAATTCCGTCTTCATTTGCCCCCTTTTCTTTTCAGTACGAGTGGTCGGGATGTAGTTGCATTTGCGCAGAATCAGGGTTTGTGGATCTGCTAATTCAGTCAGGCTTTTATCAGACTGCGCTTGGGGACAGGAGGAGGTTACCGCTGTTTACTCGCATGCACCTCATATACAATCATATGGACAGTGTTTAAAGGCAAGTATTTAAAGTCATTTTAGGAGTAGTAAGAAATATTATCCATACTTTATAGCCATATAATATACCTTTTAGGCATGATATATTCTATTCTATACTATTCTATTCTATTCTATTACGGCAAACTACTAGAAACCTACAAGCCTTTAGGTCTAAAAGCAATGCAATACTGATACCCGTCCTCGAAATTGTGAAACACACAATAAAACGATCAAAGATACAATTCATCCACGCAGACATAGCCTATATGTGACGTCTATTATGATCTCCACGTAGCTATATGTATCAAGCAATCTCATTTTGGGGTAAATAAATATA
>JAUMHE010000077.1:3418866-3433866 GCA_032359235.1 Enteromius mattozi
TGTTCGATTTCATTTAAAGCAGTGTTTATGAGCTTTTAACGCTCCAGAAGCGGCACCTAGTGGCAAAGAATGAATTTTCCATTGTTATGTGGGCAATATGCTAATGTTTCATTTTGACAAGGCTTGGGATTAGTTTTAAAAACAACTCATTCCAATGATTCCGAGTCGACTCTTTTAAAAGACACTAACTTCATACATGGTGCATGGATGTTATCGTTCACTTAGAGCTGTGATAAAAGGTCATTTTTAAAAATCCATAATAGGGGCACTTTAAGCTGTGGCCTACTAGATTTGTTTTTATAGTTGTCTTAAATCAATTTTATTGCATGGCTAGATTTAATAAATTTGATGTCTTAATCTGAGGCATGCAACCGCTTATTTATGTAAAGTGATTTTGATTGTTTCATTGATCAAATCTGCCCATTTCAACAGCTCTACATCTAACTTGAAAATTATAATTGTGTGTCTGTACTTGTTTGTGCATGTGTTGTGCGTGCGTGTGCTTGTTTGTGTGTTTTTGTGGTGTGAATGTGTTTTTGTTTGTGTATGTGACTTAGGCCCCAGCCATACAGGTCTCTGAAAGAGGCAGAGCTTGTGGAAGAAGGTGAGGAGGTTGGGGAGCGCTTCCAAGGTAACACTGCTCCGTCCAGCCCTGTGCTAGACAAGTTCTCTGACCTGAGCCTGTTGCAGGATGCCTTCCGTAGTCAGCAGGGGGAGCCAGAATGTACAGAAACCACAAATACCACAAAGCCCTCTCACAGCACACACTCTATACTCAGTTCCGCCAGAAGTTTGGAGGAGCTTCGAGCAGACCCACAACATGCCAACTTCAACTACCAGGTTAGATCATTGTACAAGTTTTGGGAGAGACAGCCACAATTTAATGCGCAAGAGTATCCCATAAATTAGTGTTTCCCAACTTTGCTCCTGGAGGCACACCACATTTTTGAACTCTTTGGGCCTGTTTACACCTGGTCACTTAATGCATTTTCTCTGATCAAATGATCTACTGAAATTGTTACATTTACATTTATCCAGCTTCATCTGGAATGACCCAGACCACCATCCGAAGTGATTTGAGCAGTCGGATTTAAATCAGTCTTGAAAGTGTTTCTGAGGGCATTTTCACTTTGTCTTTTCACTATTGGATAGCTATCCGATCAGAGAAAAGGCATGAGTTGGTTTTAACCATATAATCATAGCAACATTTTGTCTTTTTAGGAGTTGATTACAGTAGTCATTCCTTTAAGCACTCAAACTCTAGGTGTACAAAACAAGATTTTAAGTACCCCAAAGCAACCAAATTTCTCAGCCTATATATTACTTTTATCTATCTTAAAACCTGTTCTAATTGTTTGTTCTTCAGCGGATGAATCTTGCTACTGGTGAACGCACGCGCACACTACCTGGTCTTAAAACCACCAATCCGTACAGCAAGCTCTGGAGCCAAAGAGAAGACCCGTCTACGTTGCTTGGCCAAGAGTCACCTTCCTGGGAGAGACCTCTCTCCGTGCCACCCTTGGAACCCCTGGATGCACGGCCACCCAGCAGAGAGAGTTCAAATCCCAGTGCAGAGAAGACTGAAGGGGCTTGTATCACAATACCTCGTCCCCAAGGTCGAAAAACACCTGAACCGGGTGCAGTTCTCGCACCTGCTGTGACCCTGCTGCGCGGGGTTAAACAGGTCAGCGAAAAGGAGGGAGGAGTATCTGCTGGAGGACAAGAGTTTCGGCAAGCACTGAACATGTCTCCTCACTCCCAATCACAAACTCAGACAGACTTGTTAAAGCCCAGCGAGTCAAGCGAGGGACAGGACTTGCTCAGCTTGTTGGACCCTCTGTGCGGAGCAATGAAGAACGAGGCCACTCCGTCTCTTACTAAACCCTCTGTACCTCCTCGACCCAACCCGCCAAACCTCCCCGCCTTCCCCCCTCCAGTATCACTAAACCCCTTTACCCAACCACCCCAGTACCAGCCACAAAGACACTATAGTCCTGTTGTCCCAGGTAACCCTTTTACCCCAGCCTACATGCCTCCCCCAGGTGCCAACTACTTTCCCACCACTGCCCACCCGTTCTCCGTATTCAGTCAGACATCTGCTGTGGGTGTGACCCCAACTGGAGGGGCGTGGCCAGTTGGACGCGTTCCTCCATCCTCCAGCAGTAGCGGCTCTCTTTCAACCCTCTTAGACTCACCTGCTCTGGCTACTCTGGGCCAGCCTGCGCAAGTCTCTACAGACGAACCCCGTGACCCATTCAGTGACCTTCTTACTATGGCAACCACACCAGCTGTAATGACCACGCCCCCCAAAAAGAAGGTAGAGGATTTGCGAAGAAGGTGGGAAACGTTTGACTAGCTCTGCCCACGTCTTTCCTCTATGGCTGCTACCAACCAGTGAGGGACTGCAAATTTAGAGCCAGTGGGATTTTAAGATTGCGCCCCCTAGTGGCCTGAAAGCACTGTTGGACATTTTCCCTCTCAGAGTGTGTCGTGCTTTTGTTTTTGCGCCTAGCTCACACACTTAGCCTTATGCACACAGATGCTAATGATGTATTTCCCATAGCATCCAGATGAACCGTGTTGTTCCAATAGCAGCAAGTTTAACACTGAAAAACCATACTAGCAGGATAACACTGTATTTTCTGTAGCTAGCAGTCTAGTTTCCTTAGGGATCAGACTACGATACTAAAGATACCACACAATAATATGACTCAAGTCCTACATTAGCGATTAGACTGCCTTTGTTGCGTTTATGGCGGCAATTGCACATCCTCTAAACAATCAGTACTGTTTTAATAAGAAGCTTGTTTTTTAACCCTATTAATTCAATCCATTACACCCTAGCATCCAATTTCTTGTGTAAACTTCTACAAATGATTGTTAAATTGCCATTTATAATGCACCTGAACACAACTATCCATAGTAGATGGCGTACTACACATCCCACACTACTTGCTACATGACACAAGGGCATACTACATCCTGGACTCTATAATGCAAATCGCATATAACATTGTACCTGCCGTGTACTTCATATTTGCACTACATTACATACAGCATACAACAATGCATACTGCGCTACATATCGTGCCCTTGTAGAAGCTATATAATACTCACTGCTTAGAGCATAGAGTGAGATAAAGTTCAGCTGGACGGTAACTCTCAGAACGACTCGGAGTAAACAGCCCTGCAGAAAACAACACTGCCCCCTAGAGGTCTGAAGTCAGGTCAAAAATGCAGTATGCATTTAATGCATCCGTTTTTGACCAAAAAAGTGTAATTTAAAGTAGGTAAACCAATCACGAGTGTGTTTTATGTTAAATACATGGTGAACACCTTCATTGGTATCGACTTGACCTCAAGTTCTGCTTGTCTGCGTCAGTCCAAAAGTAGTAAAATGGGTCTTATGGAACAGAGTTCTGTTCGGTTTCAAAATAGTTTAGTTTAGATGCTAATTGTTCACTTGCTTTGATTTGATGTTAAAGTTCTTGTGTTATTCTGAGCATCACACGATAGAGTTATAGCTTTCATAAAGCAACCAGTCACCACCCTTCTTTTTAGCACTACCCTTTCCATCTAATCTGCTACTGCCATGCACTCTGCATTATGGGTATTTATTCTAATAGAGCCTTTTTGCGCTTTTTAAACATACATACTGCTATAAAGCGTGTTAAAATGAATCTTAACTCTAACAGCTGGTTTTCTTGTCATAGACTGTGCCTGTTTTCTGGGTTTAATTCAGCACTATACACAATCTGTGTTGGAGGATCTTCGTTTCATGCCGTCTTTTGCAATATTTTTTGTCTGAGACTTGCAAGTAGGAGAACACTGTTTGTGCAAATCTTGACATGGAAAAGAATTGTGTACAACCAAATGCTCAAATCCAAAAGAAACATGTTTTTGTCCATGTCAGGGAACATCAGGGAGTGAACTGGTGTCTCTTCTTCTCTGGTTTTATTGCTGTATTTAAAGATATGAAATAATGTTATTTGTGTTATTAAAGTGTTCTTGAACATCTCTATCCTCCATGTAGAGCTGTATCACGTTTTCTGTTAGTTTATCCGTTTATATCACCTTTTGAATTTGGCCTTAAATGAGAGAGTGTGTGTGTTGTGTGTGTGTAAATTCAGAGCTGTTTGTGGTGAGAGGTTTGTTGTGTAATCCTAGTCTTACTGCATGGGTTGTTCCGGTGTTTTGGTTAAAATTTTGTCTTAATGTTAAAAATGATTTTTTACATTTCACGTCAGCTGTTAGGTTGAAAGGTGAAGCAAACACTGTCCTTGGTCAGTAATCTATACTGAAAGATTAAAACTAAAGCAATGGAAGCCAATACACCATCACAGAATACACTGAGCAGCACTGCACTGGATAGCAGTGAGCTTCTAGTAGGAGACTTTATATAATGTTTTTTTTTAATTGACAAACATTTGCTGTTGAAAGTACCTACACATTTAACTGCGGCAGATACAGTATTTTTTTTCCTTTTAAGAAATGGTCAGATGAGCTGAAGCTGTGATATTTTTTTCTTACATTGTGACTGAACTGGCAAGACATCCAAAAATGTTTAGTGTTAAAAGTGGTTCTGGGTGAAGTATTGTAGATGTCATCACTGCACAGCAGTCAATGAGGCCCGTCACTGAATATGATTGTATTCTGTATTCCATCAAAAAAAGTAGATTATAAAAAATTATAATCTACTATGTCTGGTTAAAAGAGGTTTTGAAAATATGGCTGACATGGATTTGATATTGAAATTGTAGGACCTATTTTGACAGGATCCTTTGAGGTTTCATCTTGAATGGTAGGATAGTGCTGTTCACAGCAAGGGGGACTATCAAGATGTTTTTGATGTGTAAAATACAATTTTCTCTTGGAATGTATCTTAATGTGAACGCATATCCTGTTATTATCATATTGCACTTTTTTATTTTTTAATTATTATTTGGATGTTATTATTTGTGTTTGCCATAATTAAAAAGCACACAGTATATTCATGTGAAAATGGTGAGTTTGAGATTTGTTTTGCCCACATTTAGTCATTTATTTTTAACCGTTCTCTTTCCCAGTATTTTTACGCACATTGTGTTGTTTTTTAAGGACTGTCAGTTTAACTTGTTAAAATGCACATCACTTTTCCTAAATATTTTAGCTGTGACTCCTTTAAACATTTAAACACAAACACTTTTACTAAACGATATTTGCACATTTACACATTCAAAAATATATTCCTAAAATGTAGTTCACACTGTACAGTTTAGTTTTAGTAAATCCTATGCACACATTTAAAGAAAGTCTGACTGATGCGACAAAAAAAAAAAAAAAAAAATTATAACCTCAATTTACAACATATACACTCAATCGGGTTTTACAGCATTTAGACATCAGCAAAGATTTGTTCTTATGTTTATGTCTCATCTCTTATTTCATCTTAATACACAGGCAGAATATTATTTCAACACTTATGCAATCATATTTGCATGCGTAAACAGTGGTGGTGGTGCTGTTTATCTTAGTAGTATGAACACACATTTCTAAAAAATGTCAAGTGCAGTGATTGTCAAACACTAACATGTTCAGTTTTTCCAATAACGGCCTCAAACAAAATAAAAACAAAATACTGTGCTCACATTTAATTGGAATTACCATTCCTTTTTTGCCAATACCAATTTTGCTCAGGTTCAGCTCAAAGTTGTTTGTGACTCCACCCATAACAGTTAAATAGCTCTGCTGCTTGCTTTCTATGATAGCAAAAAAAAATAAAACACTTCTTGCTGTCTCATATATTGAATACTGAAAGTGAAGAATATGGGCTACAATAAAATAGCTAGCTGAGATTGCTACATAACTAGCATTACTTGTGGCCTTTTTGGTTGTTTATACATGACGTCACAAACAGTCAAATAAAGCCAGAGCTTTTTTCTTTTCAAAATTCAAAGGTGTTTTTTTTTTTTTTTTTGTAATTACTTACAAACTTGTGATTGTGCATTCAGTAAAGACGGAAATAGCTTTTAGTATTCAGGAACACATAATTAGGATAATTTTGACACAATGTGAATGCAACAACGTAATAATTTACGCAAAGCAGCCCAGTTTTTCTTTTAAGAAAATGAATAACTTTAAAAGGGTAACTAGTTTCAGTTGTTTTCAACCCTTAAAAATACTAATATATGGCTAATTGGCATGAATATGAAGCCACATTCCACAGTTTTGATTATCTTATCCAGTGTAGCCTACAGCAGGTATAGTAGCTAGTTAACAGACATACCTTATACATTCAAATGCTGTGATTTTTTTTTTTCCCTAAATGTTGCTCACTCCTTCATTAGCACTATTTTTAGTTTTTATCTTTGAGAGGGATTGGTTAAAAATTGTAACTACTGTGGGAAGAATGTAAACTCTTATTTCTGTCTCTTTGCAGTATTTGTCAAAGCCGTTCAGGCATACAATGCCATGAGGTAAAGGATCACCAAGTTCAAGTTCAACTACACTTAAGAGAGTTGCTGGTTAAATTCCAAAGTTTTAGGTCTCCACAAAAGATCAACCATATTTAATGCCTTCATGTTTTTCCTTTTTCACTCGTATTACCGTACATCTTCTGGTTGCTTGTTTGATACAGCACTTGCTTCTCACTGTGGCTCTGTAACACCACAAAGTCTTGGTAAGTTCCAGTGTAGTTCCATAGAGTCACACAGATAATATTAGAGCCCCTTAATCTACATCTGTTTGTGTGTTCAAATGAGTCGCTCTTCAGGTGGTACTTTCAGCATGCTATCCATCTCCAGGCGTGCACCAGCAATCTCCTGATGGCTTGGGGAATAAGTTCCTTCTGATTGCCTCTTCCTGCGTGCCGTCATCAACATAAAAATGAGTCCGATGGCCACCAAGAGGATACAACCACATGCCAATGGAACCGCTATTGCCAACCATGGTATATGTTCTTGCTGAGCTTGTTTCTACAAAGAGAGATTCAAATTGTTACTGTCTGCATTCTAATTTATGCTCCTAAATTGCATGCTTATTATTATGCTCAGTGTATACTTACATTTGTTTCACAGAATTGGCCACTGAATCCTGCTGGACACAAACACTGAAACCTGTTCAGCCGATCCAGACACGAGCCACCGTTTAGACATGGGCTAGATGCACACTCATCAATTTCTCTTTCGCATCTGGAAATAAATATGTACACCAACACATATGCACTTAGTCATCTATGCTAGTATTTCTATATTAACTTTATTTGTAATGGACACTGATGTCTTAATTTCACCTGTCTCCTGTGAATCCTGAAGGGCAGGTGCAGTTTGCCCCCCATTGAGTGTCATGACAAACACCATTGTTTTCACATTCAAAATCCAGTTCACATTTTAGAGGAGGGTAGTTATACCTGATGCACAAGAACACAAACAATCAAACGAATAAACTCCCAAAATGTCTCACTGGCTCATTCAATCTCTGGTAACGAGAAAGAATGTGATTTTTTTTTTAATAGGGGTTCACAAGCATTTATAATTGCAATCAGGTCGTCTTATTGACTATTACCTTGCTCTCTGTTGGAGGGCATATGTATTGTAAATAACCAAGTCAAGTCTATGCATCAGTGTGTGATCTGTAGTAACTTACTGACAGCGTGTTCCACTGTACTTAGGTGGACAGATGCAGGTGAAGTCATTAATTCCATCCACACAGGTTCCCCCGTTTTTACACTTCGATCCTTTGCAGTCGTCTATGTTTTCTGAACATGTAGGTCCAGCATATCCTGGGTGACACAAGCAGTCAAACCCATTAAACTTGTCTTTGCACTTGCCATGAAGACAGGGTCCTGAGACACACTCATCTGTTTCTTTCTCGCAGGTGATCCCTTCCCATCCTGATGAGCACTGGCAGCCAAATCTATTGAAGAGATCCACACATGTACCACCACGTCTGCAGGGATGAGAGCGGCACACTGGAGCTCCAAAGCAGCCTATCCGCACACGCTCATCTTGTCTTCGCCAAAACCGTGATGTTTGGGGTGACTTGGCATTGTCTACAAATGGAAGGTACACCTCACCCACTCTGACAGCACCTAGACATCCTGTGTACGTCTCTGCCAGTGCAACTTCACTTGACAAATCTTTAAGGAAACTTAAACTACCAGCAAGTTCCGGTGCACTGCTACCGTCGATGATGCCATCCACCAAAATGAACCATTGTGATGCATCACGCTCTGGACTGGACATGGCAACCAGCAGGTGATGCCAGTTTCCATCTGCAATCTCTCTCTGTCCAGAGAATATCACTGGTTCCACGCTGTTCTCGGTTTGGAGCTCCACATGAACGGCTGAATCCACTAGTCCAATCAGTAGAAACTCCGCCCCTCTCCATGCACGAAGTAATACGGCATTTTCCTGCCTTGAACGGAGATCCATAGTCACGTTGGTCACCGGGTAAACTAGAGATCCCTTAGCACTGTAGTGTAGGGGTGTGTTGTCAAAAGTCGCATTAGCAATGCCTGTAAAAACGAAAAATGTCTTATAATATACATTTACTGTTTTATACACACATTTATTTTTACTACATGATTGTCAACCTTTTCACATTATATGTGACCCTGGGCAACAAAACCAGTCTTAAGTTGCTGGGGTATATTTGTAGCAATAGCCAAAAATACATTGTATGGGTCAAAATTATAGATTTTTTACTTTTATGCTAGAAATCATTGGGATATTAAGTAAAGATTATGTTCCATGAAGATATTTGGGTTAGGGGTTGGAAAGTTAGGATGATTCTAAAAGCCTAATGATGGAGAGGGAGTTGCGCAATTTCTACCAGGGGGGATCGTGGTCACGATTTCTACGGCGAGAGAACCACCGGAACGTGATTTGTATGGCCGGGGACCGCAATTTCTACCGAGGGGGAGGCACCCAACCCATGACTGGTTTTGTGGTCCAGGGTCACATATTTCTGAATTAATTATTTTGCTAATAGGACCTTTAGGAAACTGAAATATCAACTAGATTTTTAATATTAGCATACACTCAAAACCATCCAGCAGATCCATGCAGTGTCCACCATTTACGCACGGGTCGCTGACACACCAAACCCGAGTTTCACATGTCTTTCCCGTGAAATCCCGTGGACAGGAACAAGTGAAGTCATTCCATGTGACTGTGCACTCTCCACCGTTTAAGCAAGGGTCCACCTGCAAACCAGAAACACACCATCAGCTCTTTCCAGCTGTAATTATCAATTTAAATGGATCTAATGGGATAAAAGCAACATTTGTGTTCACATACCTTGCATATGTCATCACTTATGCATTCAGGTAGCACGTTTTTTGCATCACTGGAGATAAATAGAGTGTCACTGAGGGTACTATTCCAGACTTCCACATCCAGATGTACATCATCTAGTCTCAGGTCCTGCAGGCAGCCCTTAAAACGCCCCCCCCATTCAGCTGCACCCTCTTCATTTGGAAACCCACCGACATACAACAGGTCTCCCTCCAGAACTTCCAAGTCAGGCAGTGAGCCAAGCCCATAGCGCAATACACCATGGCTAAAGAACACCTGACCCTCCTGTACGTCCATTTGAAGCATTTGTTTCTCGCCATTACAGACAAACACTGGTGATGATAGGATGGGTGACCCCACCACAGAGGTCACCTGCACTCGTCCCATTTCCAGGTACATGGTAAAATAAGGATCCTCCTCCTCTGTCTCCTGAAGCCCTGCCCTACGTAGCTGAAATAATAAACCACTTGATTTAAGAGATCGTAGGAAGAATGACACACTAAAGTTCCTGCCAATATCAGACAGCAGTACAAATGCAAGATAGCTTGTAGAGTCCTCATGACCAAACGTCCAAAAGGAGAATTCTGTGGAAGTAACAGAAACAGAGAAAAAAAAGTCAAGCATGACAATGTTTTATCTATTATTATATAAGTTCCCCTACACCTGAACTCCAGTCCTGGAGGGCCACTGTTCTCCAGAGGTTTTGTCCAACCCTTATCTTAATTACTTTGTTCATGTGTGTTTGAGAAGGGTTAGAGCTAAATCTAGCTGAACAGTTTCCCTCCATCACCAGAGTTTAATGCCCCAGCTCTAAACATTACACTCTCAGAAATAAGGGCGGTACCTTTTTTAAAAGGTACTCTTTTGTACCTATTAAGTTCAAATATGTACATTTTAAGTACTAATATGTATCTTTAAATTACCAAAATTTACACTTTTGGTACATACATGTCTTTTTTGAAAAGGTACCACCCCAGTGACAGCTTTTGTACCTTTATTTCTGAGAGTGTACCACAAGATTGCAGTTTGAGTGTATGAGCATATGTGTATGCATACCTTGGCTGCAGTCATGGCCATAGTGAGGCCTATAACAGTCACAGCGATAGCCTGTCCAGAGGTCGACACAGTGACCTTGTTGAGAGCAGGGATTTGGGTCCACATCGCACCATTCTGTCTTTATACAGCCCAACTCTATGCTCGCTTCCTCATCTCCCAGATCATGTGGCAAGACATGATGGCCATCCACCTTCAGGTCCTCCATACAACCCAAAAATCCATGACTAAAGTTTAGCTCCATGTACTCCTCTGGTACTCCACCTACATATAACTTTGTTAGACTGTCACGGTGCAAGAAATTTTCTTGTCCATCTGGTAGCTTGCGTTCAACTTTGCACGCATGATTGTCACAGCCTGGACCTTTAACTTGCAGCACAAGTCTGATATCCTGATCCCATCCTTCAATTTTCACCACTGATTCATGCCAATCTCCATCACTTACAAGTCCTTGTAATTTTGCCTCCAGTGACCCTCCCTTCTTTGATATCGCCTTGGCACGCAGCTCACCCCCAACAATCTCTAGAGAGAGGAAGAACTCAGCATTGCCACGAAAGAACAGCAGCATATCAGGCAGTGTGGTGCGGAAGCGTAAGCGGACCCCCAGGGGGTGTTCCTCTTCTTCTATGTCTCTTTTTCTGCGCTCGAGTGGTGGAACTTCAATAAGAAAGAACTTTGGTGAGGAGAAGGAGAATGTGGTTGGTGTTAAACATACATCATCATAGAATCCCGGTGGACAAAGACAAGTATGTCCGTGTGTCTCTCCATTCAACCATGGCAAGCAGGTGGCGCCATTTTGGCATGGATGGTCAACGCAACCAAGCAGCTGCTCAGTGCATTGAGGTCCCCCCCATGGCAAGAGACCTTCCTCAGCTTCTGCACAATGACACTTAAATTCAGCCACTCCATCTTCACATACACCTCCATTCAGGCAGGGGGCACTCTCACACTCATCTATGTTAACCTCACACTCTACACCTGAGAAAGAAAAAGATAACAAAGTTAGCAATACAAACAAAAACATACACAGACTTTCCCATATGCAGACACCAACCTGTGAACCCCTCCGGGCATACACACTTGTACCCGTTTACCAGATCCTCACAGCTTCCTCCATTGTGACATGGCTCAGATACACACTCGTTTATGTTCACTGAGCAGTTCTCTCCTGGTGGAGAACAAACAAACAAAACAAATCAATGGCATGGCATGGCATCAATTTTGAGTAACCATGACCACCTATCATACCCATAGTTAGGCTCAACTCTGAGACAAGTTTTTAAAATAAAAGTTGTATTAATGTATGATTTGTTGTTTTACAATTCTGTTTTAATGTTCCCAGTACCTGTGTATCCTGGCTGGCACTGACATATGTAACCTGAAGCTGTGGCATAGGCGAACTCCCAGTCTGTTTCCCAGTGTTCTAATTTTGACTTCTCAAAACATTCCCCATCATTCTCACAGGGAGAATCAGCACATTCATCTATATCCACCTCACAGTTATCTCCTTCAAAACCTACACACACATCAACATCATTTAAGATTTGTGCAAAGTTAGATTAAAGACATGAGTGGAATTTTTGGATAAAGGAGAGCTACCTGGCCAACAGGTACAGTTATAGTGGTTAATGCCCTCTACACAAGTTGCTTCATGTTGACAAGGATGTGATGCACACTCTGGAATATCCTCCTCACAGTGGTCTCCCATAAATCCAGTGCCTTCACATTCACACCTATAACTGCATACAAACACACACCAAATTAAACAGTCAGTACGTGCATAGTCTTATGCATTTAACTATCAACATAAAATCAGGTCTGCATTGCAGCTCTTCCTGTCTGATGACCAACTATTTAGACAGGAAGAGATATTTTTTACACACAGTGTAAAAAGCATTCCCATAATTTCTGAGTTCCCTTACTTATCAATGAGGTCGATGCAGATTCCTCCATTCTGACATGGATCACTGTCACATTCATCGATATTGATTTCACAGTCGGAACCTTCAAACCCCTGCACACAGTCACAGGTGTACAGCCCCAGTAGGTCATGACAGGTGGCTCCGTTTTGGCATGGATTTGACTCGCATTCATCGATCTCCATCTCACAGTTTACTCCTACAGAGATTTAGAACACAATAATGACTAAAAATGATTTGCCAAATTGTTGTCAGTGTGAATATCCTTGAGACCAGGAGTGCCCAATCCTGCTTCTGGAGGGCCATAATCCTGCAGATTTTGGTTCCAACCCTAATTAAACACATTGGAACCAGGACTTTAGGATTATTAGAAACCTTAAGGTAAGTAGTATGTTGGAGTTATATTTTGCAGAACTTTGGCCTGTCAGCAGTGGGAAAGAGCAAAAATGCTTTAGACCAGGGGTCATCAAACTTGATGCTGGAGGGCCGGTGTCCTGCAGAGTTTAGCTCCAACTTGCCTCAACACACCTGCCGGGAAGTTTCAAGTATACCTAGTAAGACCTTGATTACCTGCTTTAGGTGTGTTTAATTAGGGTTGGAGCTAAACTCTGCAAGCCCTCCAGGACCGAACTTTGTGACCCCTGCTTTAGACTGTTAATAATACAATTACAAAATGGCGAAATGTACGAGTTTGCACACCCACACAGATTACCTGTATATCCCAGAAGACATTCACACAGGTACTGGTCTTTTCCATTAATACAAGTTCCATTGTTCCAACAAGGTCGTGATGCACACTCGTTTATGTCAATCTCACAGTTGTGTCCTTGGTATCCGGGGACACAGAAGCAGTGATACTTGTTGGTGCCATCCACACAGATTGCACCGTTCTGACAAGGATGTGAATCACAATCATCCACGTTCTCTTCACAGTTCTCACCATGAAAACCTTGTGAACAGGTGCATTCAAATCCATCCACTATCCGCCTACAAGTGCCATTGTTGAGGCAGGGTTCATCAATACAGTCTGTAATGTGATGACTGCAGTCCTCTCCTCCGAAACCAGGTGGGCAAAGACATTTGTAGCCATTCAGCTCATCTACACACTCAGAGAGAGCACCTACACATGGTCCACTTTCACACTCGTCGAAGACCTCTGGACAGGTGTAGTGCTCCGTGCCTAGTTCAGTCTCACATCCTGCACATTCAGCAAACACACAAGCATTGTACAGCTCATCACAGTCCCTCCCAGCATACCGCACTCCTTCCCGTGAACACAAACACACATAGTCATCCATTGTATCCACACATGTCGCCCCATTTTGACAGGGTGAAGATGCACACATGTCAGATGAACCGGAACAGAATATACCTGGAAAAAAAGAGATAACATAACTCTTAGTGATGCATTTCTCTTCAATAGGGAAACTCGACAGTGCACAAACCTGTTCTTGAAGATCTACCAACTTGCAGAGTTCAGTTCCAACCCTGCACCTACACCTCTCTTGAGTTCTCAAGTGTTCATGAAGATAATCAGCTGGTTCAGGGTTGGATTTAAACTTTGCAGGAAAGTTGATCTCAAGGACCAGGATTGGGTACATCTGGATTAACCCATTGTGAATTGCAGTTGTCATTTTTTCATCTTATTATTTGTGTTGCTTGCTCAAGTGTTTAATCATACTTGAGCTCAGGGATCTGACCAAGCCCCTAAACCCAGAAATTAAACATCCTACACATTTGTCCTACAGACAAGAAATATATAGTACTTAAAATTGTGTGCTTGTTGAGAAGTGTCCCACTCACTTTTTAGACAAACAGACACATTATAGTTGCCTATTTGATGTTAAACTATAAGACAGACAATCTAAAACTTATTTAAGGACCGCAATGCAATAAAAACTTGGAGGTGGGTTCCTTTGTTTGGGCTAGCAAGCAACTGTCTAGCAGCCACTTTGCAAAATATAAAAACCCAGCAGCCACATTTTATCCCTCTAACATAGTGTTTGTGAGTTCTGTGCACTACTTGTTTTCTTTATAATAACTTAAAGATTCTGTTGTAATATATTACTATGATAGCAAAATAGAAATCATACATATACATGAGACATAGGTAAGACTGACATCAGTTAATAACAGGCTGTTGATCCTGAACCTTAATCCTGGGTAAGACTGACTGAGCCTGGGGAATAAAGAGAGAGAATCTCTTCAAAGTCAGCATTACAAATACCAAGCCCATCTGTGAGGTTGATTAATTGTGAGGTTCAGCATCTTTTTTTTTACATTTCTCAGTCCTAACAAGTTTTTAAAAAATTTGAATCCCTTTTAAGTTGTGACATTATCTGTTCATGAGTATTGCAAGTCACATATTTTGTTTGTGCATGTGTTGATGTGTGTGATACGGAGCATTCATGGGGATTTTCTCATACAAATCGGCCAATCGCATGAGAGCTCTTTCAGTCATTCCAAAATTCCTGTTATCTGCATGACCTCGACCCTCAACCCCCACCGCGCGTCCAACTTGGATCCATTAATGTGGCCCACCCATCCTTAACCCTTGTGGGGCCCCTCATCCCCCTAAACTCCACTCCCCCACCTTCTCTAAACCACTTTGCTGCCCTGGCCTCCTCAATGTCGCTTTGATCAGACCTTCATCCCAAATATTCATTCATGCGGAAGATATTAATGAATGGGCAAAAGAAATGAGGTGCTGTGTGTGTGTATCTGTCTGCGTGTGCATGTTAAGCACTGAGTGT
>JAUMHE010000077.1:3438866-3448658 GCA_032359235.1 Enteromius mattozi
CCCCCTTGTTCGCTAAGCGCCTGATGTCACATTTGCATGCGTGATTTGACATGAACTATCAGCTCAGTCAGAACATCAGACCAGTTTCACCAACTGTTCCTCGTTGAATTTCCCCATTGACTTCCATTAGTCCATATGCAAATACACTAAAGATGCATTGTTTGTAATTGCCATACCACCTTTGAGAGTTTTAAATAAGCAAAGTGACAACCTTCCATTTCATTTCATTTTAAATAACACTTAGAACCAAAACTAATGTTGACTTGTTTGTTTTTGCATTTCATGTAACTGAATCTATGTTCAAGTGAAACTTCTTAATATTGCTCTCAAGTGGAAATAATTGTTGTCTAAAGATAGAAAAGTTTGCACTTGTATTATCATAATCCTAAGAGACACTTACATATCTTCGAATAGCTATTAATACTTTAGCAAAACTCTAGATTTGTTACTCTCTGCTGAAATATTCCCTGGCTATGATCATCATAGAGTTAAATACTCAGAGACAGCTTGGCCGTGCAGTCAGATGAAAGAGCGTTAAGCCTATATGGGATGCAAAAGCAAACAGTGCTCGTTAAAAGTGCTTAACGCAAATTCCACCCTCACACAACGTCCAAATGACTCAGCCCTGGTGTCATGGCAACGGGGCACAATGGAACCCACCCCCCAAAGTTTTTCAGTTTTTTTTCAGACAGCGGCCTGAGAGCGAGGCAGAATCGGACTGGATGGATGGTGGAGGGAGAATAGATGAGTAACCTCCCCCATACTCCCGTCTGTGCCATGCACCGGTTATATCCACTCCAGACAGGAGGAGGGACACAAGTAACACTCCATCTTTTCCAAAATTAGGAAATAGAGCCACATACAGCATCCAACCTGTTGCTCTTGACTCTAGCATATGTATATGTATAAGATAAAACTTCACCTGTCTCAGAATAAAACACATCTAAAGAACTAAATATAGTAAGTCATTACATTCTGTTTTAATTCTCAACAGCTTTTAATGATCAGTGTCCCATACAGGTTTTTTAGTAAGAAGTTACTTCTTTCCTTTAACCATGTGTTGTTGAGGATTGCCATGAAAATTATGTATTTATGAAAATGGATGTTTATAAAATATTACATTGTTTCCCCTATGATTTCTAGTTATTGAAAAAGAGAAAACTCACCCCATTTGAACATCATCATGGTCAGTAAAACTGTCCCGGGGCATTTCAGATGCACTTTCCTGATCTCCATGGTGATGTGAAACAATCCAAACAAACCAAACTAGAAGTCCTTTAAGCTTAATGTCTCTTTGAGTCCTTCATAGTGGAGAAACCTTTAAATTAACCTTCAAATGAAACCTTCTTGTGAAGGTTTAACATGAAACGTCCCGCATGATCTCGAAGTTGAAAGTCTGCTCTGTTAAAAATTCTCCTCTCCTCTCTTAATTCCTATAGGAGTCAGTTCATGTAGTTCATATAAAGTTTCTCTGTCCAGCATAGGAGCGGTCAGGCTGAGAGCGGTGGCTCATTGTACATGCAGTAATGAGACTAACTCTCTCACCCAATCCCGCTGCGGTTTACCTCACTAATCACTCTGAGAGGGGAGGGGCCGGAAAACCAGAAGTGGACTTCAGCACCAGGACTCCTGTGTGTGTGTGTTCGAATGCTACACCTGGAAAAGAAAACTGCCCCCAGAACCGAACAAAATCCAACAAAACATCCCATTGGGGACTTCCAGATATGTCCTCAAGGATAAAAATTGTTTTTTTAACTTGCTACAATAACAACAACAACAAAAAAAACAGCTTATAGTGACAAAAAGGTTTCTGTGAGGGTTAGCATATAGTTTACTTAATTTAAAAAGTACAAAAGTCAATGATATAAAAGCAAATCTGTTTGCATTTGTGGGCAAACACAAAACCAACAAAATACAATCACTTTAATATATTTTTTTGTGTGGTTACAAAGCTATCATATACTTAGCCTTTTTTCACATTAAATTAAATTTATTGTACACTGTAAAGAAAAAATCCTTAGAAGGTTTTGCTATTTATTTTTTACCTATAATTTAAAGTTTTATTTGCTGTTTCTTTGTAATTAATTGTGAAATTTACAATCAGTTTCTGAAAGTATACGTTAGCTGATTCATGATATTTTTATTCCTAAAATTATTTTGTAAATTATGCCTACATATAAAATATGATTATATTTAAAATATATTTCACCCCTATAGTTAGACATTGATTTGTTTTTATATTATCACAATTAATAATTTCTGCATAACTGCCTTTGCTCTTTACTAAATCTTTTAGGAACATCTTTCTAGAGTAAATATAAACAGGTGGACATCAGACTATGAAGGTGCAGGTGAGGTTTTTTGCTAGAAAAGCATACTACACTAACTATCCTAATGTAATGTTGATAATCCAGAATAAGTTTTGTTAGAAAACACTAAACCCAGCTGGAAATTTTCTTTCACATATCAAGACAATCAAAAAAACTCTCCTAAGTGATTCCCTGCTGATTTTTTCCAACAGTGCATAATGAGCTGGTGAGATCTTTTATCCTGCTGAGTTCAGCAATCACACACTCCAATGGCATTAGTCATTCAAGGCTGCATTTCTTTAGACTTACTAAACCAACAAAGACCTGTTTTTATGAACTATGCAACTTCCAGCCTCTGAATCATGCTGTATAATCTAAAAATATTCCAGAGAATATTTGAATTGGACTTCTCCTTATTGATTGTTTAAAGAGTTTGACTCAGACCTAATTAACATACACACACACACACACACACACACACACACAGAGGAAGCCTAAAGATTAGCATGCTGTTTGTTTGGGTTGATTTTCAGTTGTTACTCCTGCTGTGTTACTGCCAGTGCTGTGAGAATTTGTTTTTTTTTAAGTTTTGAAACAAATTCACTAAGCTTCTTATGTTAAGTATTAGTTTTGAGAAATTCAATGCAGCCATTTAAAATAAAGCAGTCCTTAAATATGTAAACATTATGCACAGTTAATCATTTTGCGCAATATTAAAAAAATTACCCTAATACAATGCCTACTAAATAAATATGACATTAAATGCATTAATGCATTAAAATAAATAATAATAATCATGTTACTATGTGATTCTAAATGTGTGAGTGTGTCTGTACAAGCTTTTTTAAGGTTGATCTCACAAGATTTAATGATAAGAAAAACACTCCCATGTCATGTATTTTTGACTCATCACACATTTTGTTTATCAGAGGAAATTTTCACACTGTTTTGTTCTCTGATCCAGGAATAGCATGAAGTGTCCTGTAAATGTTTGCGCACATTTGGCCGGATGCTGACTTTCCAGCTTGTGACAGTGTGTCACTTCTGCCCTTGAGATACAGATAGAAGTTTCTCACATTCATTCACGTACATCTAGCATGTCTTGAAGCTGTGATTTGCAAAGCCTAAATGTAGCTTTACTAGCTTACAGCATTAACTCTGTGCTACAAGATGACTCAAAACAACATTATAAAGTTATACGGTGCCGTTGCAAACACATTTAGTCTCCTACTGCTTTAGCATCTCATCTCTGATGCTTATTTAATCTACACTTTTGATATCTTGTACAAAAGAACACATTTTATAATATCTCATAATTTATTGTTGTTTAGTTCTTTTTTTAAGCTTGAGAATCCCCATTATATGGAAGAATGGAAGAAAGCAGCTAAACTTCTCTTATTCCAAAGAAAAAAAGTGAGCTGATGACAGAATGTTAATTTTTGCCAGAATAATTACTTAAACTCAATACTCAAAGATTTGCTTTAGTGGATCTTGTACTGTATGGCTATCCTTGTATTCTAACCACTGCGTTCCCATTGATATCCACTGCTACTTGTGAGATACTGATGAGATGCGTTTATTTACAGCGATCTGATCTTTACAGCATGGCTTTCAGCTCTAAAGCCTAAATCGAGTTAGAACTGTAGATACATTTGAACACATTTTAAATTTAAAACCGTGATCTCATGGACTGTGTGCAACTGCATGTGATCATCCCTTGATCCCTTCACCACCCATCTCCCCATTGTTTCCTGTCATTTATTTTTTAGCAATACAAGCTGATAAAAGTGGCAAAAGCCCAAAAATACAGTAATTTTCATAACATAACATCATCTTTTGGACCCCATGTACAAAGTGTGAACCAGTGGATGATGTAATCCTGATGTGTGCTCATTTAAGTGGATAAAATGGTCAAGTATTCGATTGTTTACCAGCTATACTGGATATGGGCATTTAAGTGGCTCAGCAAATTGGATCTTTATGTTAGGCGGGTTTGAGAAAACAGGATTGTAACTGTAGCTTGTTGCATCATGCCTTGTCATGCCTTGAGTCTGATGTGCTTGTTACGTACGTAAATGATGCAGTAACCTAAACAAAATGCAACTAATTCGGTTCATTTAGGTTACTCATGAGCTCAAGATATGCACCTCCATATGGAACTTTAATAAGATTAAGATGCACTGAAATTACACTGAGTTACATTTACCACCAGAAAACTAATCAGCAGCCCCTAATCGACCACTGGGGCTTGAAAACCTGCACATATGGCTGGAACAAAAGAGTGCACCCTCATTGCTGTAAGACCCCCCAAGACGTAACCTTAAGTGCACTAATAAACGGTAATCTGTAGCTGTCTGCATTACAACAGCACATGCACACCGCTCTTGTAACCACAAGCAAGGCTTAGTACAGAACAATGAGTGTGATTGGATTATGAGTCGCAAATCTTTTTGACAGCACACAGACCATGAGCACTTGATTGCACTGTCACATGCAATGACACGAAACTCTTTATACAGATTACAATGTATATATTTTTTAACACATTATAGTAGTTACAGAACATTTAGTTTTTCTAAAGCAAGCTGTATTTGGAATGAATTAGGAAAACTCATAACAACAACATTACAATCTGTTTTGTGTGCTTACAAGTAATATGTTTATAGTGGCATGCTGAGATAAGACAAAGTGACTCTTCAATCAATGCATTATATATATATATATATATATATATATATATATATATATGTAATTAGTATTTCATTCTTTCTTTCATCAGAATAGTGGCCTTTGTAGTAGTTCCTGCAAATTCCCAGCAGAGGGAACAGCAGTACTACTCCACAACCATTCAGTTTTGATGTAAGCTAATTTAGAACATTACATGTAATTGTGTATAGCTTTTTGAAACTGTACAGTTTTTATCTAGTTTTTTTAATTAAAATGTACATTTAATTTAGAAAATATAAACTGTTTGAATTTAAAATTAGCCTTTTACATATATTTCAGCACGTCTTAGATTAACTGTAGGTCACTGTAGATAATGTGACTGATAAATATAAATCAGCTGATAAAGTGAGATTGTAAAACTAACTTGACATTTCATCAAACTATGAATCTAACAGTCTGTATTTACATGATTGACGTGGAAGAGCCAAAAAACCTGACGTTACGTCACTGCTACAGTCTTTTGATGTCATAAAATATAGCATTTATTTGAGAAACATGAGTACATGTAAAAATTGAGTGCAAATGTAAAAACCATATAAAGTCACGGATCCTGCTCCGCCTGCTCTGCTGGTAGTAACGCCTCTGTGAGGTAGCGGACTTTGAAATCCTTCACAGTAAAATGAAAGCAAAAGAAGAGGGAAATTTAGAACGAGAGAAATAAGACTGTAGGAAGCTTGACTTACTTGCGCAAGACTCTGTGGTGTGAATCAGTCTCAGAATGAGTTCACAAGGATCTGAAGATCACAGGTAAGACTCCGGCTGTAGTCGAACTTGTTTAAATAAATTTCTCAACTTGTTTTTAACTGCCATGTTGTCTTCACAGTGTTGTCAAGATGCCCTGTGCGTTTGAGTCTTATAAGAAGCACAAAAATATAGGCAAATGTCTAATCATCAGTAATGAGCACTTCCGTGAGTATTAACCTGTATTAGCCAGGATGACGTTGTCTCTGACTTGCTTCCAGTATTTAAAACTGTTCTTTGATACATATCTACCCTTTTGAATGGCTAAAATAACTCTTATTATTGAACCTAATGCTACTGTAACTCCATTCTGAGTTTTAACTTGGCTACGTGTTAACCCTTAACACTTTTATTTACTTGCTGACTGCAGCTTTTCTGTTTTGAGTTCTTATACCACATCTGCTTACAGTTCTTATTCATGTGATTTTTATCATGTCTTTTTTTTATCAAGTCTTGTTTTGTGGCATTCCACCAAGTATCCGTTCCTGAAAAAAACCCCTCTAGCCTTTTCCTGATGATTCTATCAAGGTTTAGTTTATAATAATGCATGTCTGACTGCAGCGTTACATCCACTTTTACATTCATTAAAAAAAAAAGTAGTAATGAGTCGAAATGGTTAAATGATTGTTTTTCAGACAAAAGAAAAAATAAAACACACACAAATCAATCTCAGTTATTGGGTTTGAATCAGTCTAACCATTCTAGGTAATTTTATTAACATTTAAATAATTGAATTGAATGTCAGTCTTTTCAGTATTTTCAATTTCCGCAATAGTCCTATTGGAGCGTCAATGAAATTGAAAAGTGGAATTGGGAGTACAACCAGAAACGATAAATTCCTTACAAATCCATTCACTAGTGGCGTCATTTTGTTCCAGGCTCACCAAATTTGAGTAGAAAGGGCTGTTCTGTAGATGAAAACAACCTAGCTGACACATTCAAGTCCCTGGGTTTTCAAGTAAAGGTGGAGAAGAACCTGTCAGCTAATGAAATGATTGGTTCACTGAGGAAAGGTACAGTATGATGTCATTTCCAGTATTCTGGATGAGTTATTGTGCCTGTATGAATTTATAAACATAGTGTTTGTGCCTCAGTATCTAAGGAGAACCACACAGACAATTCCTGCTTTGTGTGTGTGCTGATGAGCCATGGTGAGGAAGGAACAATCCTTGGATCAGATGAGCGCTGGATGCCTGTCAAAACCCTGACCTCTCTCATGACCTCTGACCTCTGCCCTAGTTTGCGGGACAAGCCAAAACTCTTCTTCCTACAGGTAGCTGTCACCTGCAAAAAACACAGAGCATTTCATAACATTTTGTCTATTGTTTGATTGTTTGTGGTTGTTTTGTTTATATATTCAGGCCTGCAGGGGACTGGAATATGACCCTGGTGTTGAGGCAGACAGTGTAGAAGCACCGGAAGAATTTTTTGGAATATCTGACGTTCCCGAGGTGGATTTTCTCTGCTGTTACTCCACAGTGGAAGGTTTGCATTCACTGACATAGTTGCAGGTGGATTTACTCTTTTCATGCACTTGTGTATTTAAAAGCACATTTGTTTCTCAACAGGGTACTATTCTTGGAGAAATCCAGAAAAAGGCTCTGTATTTATCCATGAACTTTGCGAGATGTTAAAGGACTGCCATCTGGAGATTGTTCAAATTCTGACAAGAGTAAACCATCATGTGGCCAGTTACTTTCAGTCTTACACCACAGAGCCGGATACACATAGAAAGAAACAAATGCCGTGCTTTGCCTCAAGACTGACCAAGGATTTTTACCTTCAAGTGCCAGAGAAGAAAAATAAATCTTATTTTTAAATGACTGCTAGCAAGTCAGTGATAGATTTGCAAGGCAGAAATGCATTGATATATTAGCTTTTACATGCATATATGTACTTTTTGTTCAGTGTTCTGTAAGATACACTGGTTAATCAGTACAAAATGCCAGATCAGTATGGTAAAACTTTTAAAGTGCTTGCAATTTATTAAATACTTCAGGTTCTACATCCACTTGATTATTTTCTCTTATTTATTTCTAAATAAAATGTTCAAACCAAATGATTATTCACTTATAGGTAAGTCTTGCAGTCTTGCATCTGTCAGTGTTTGTTCCCTTCTTAGTTTAGATTATACATATCATAGTTTTAAAAATATAGTTATATATGGTTAAAAATTCAACAAAATCTGTACATAAAAGGCAGGTAATTTGAACATTATGAAGGCATGGTAAAAGTAAATAAAGTTTCTCCTAGCTTTAATCAAAACCGAATATTGACACATAATATTGTCCACGCTATAGAAACACCCATATATCTTTTAATCGGAAAGTAGAAGACAGCCTATTTGCACTTAATGAAAGGTAGTTTCCCCACCCAGTGGAGAAAAAGAAAAGGCAACACCAAACCAGATACAGAATAACAAGCATAAGCATTTAAAAAGGTTATGTCACTATTTTGTTTTAAAAAAGTAAAACAAAAGTATACATGACAACCGTGGTCACAGTAGTGATTAGAATGCGATTAAATGCTCTTCTCTTCATGTGGCTTCCTTCTTTTCTTTCTCGCACTCTCTCTCCTGGTCCTGACTGCTTCAAGGCTTTGAGAACAGCCACAAGACAAAACAACTGGATGGAGAGAAAGAGGATCTGCCGAGCCAGCATGTAATACAAGTGAAATTCCATGAAGACGAACCACCAACTTATAAAATGTTTCACAAAGTTGCCAAAAGATGCCACCCAGGCAATAACAGAGCAAAACACTTTATATCTGAGATGTTTGTACTTCAGAAAGGTTACAGGATGAACCACTGCCAGGTAATGCTCAACACAGATCAGACACTGAAACAGAGGACGACCAGTCATGATTACTCCTGTAAGAATAGACCACACTATGGTGGAAATTTCCAATGTATACTTGAGAAGACAAATGAGAGCGTGCAGACAGAAGATGATCTCAGAGATGGAAATGTTCAGATGGAAGAACTCTGCTGTAAGTCCATTCCCTGTTCATCTTCCTATAAGCCACATCACATAGACGTTAGGAAAACCCAGCAGTAGATAGAAAAAAGTCACTTATTTTCCACAGTATTTTTTTAATTTCTCGCGCTTTAATGCAATGACACGCATGCGCGGTTCCTGACATTTTAAATTTGTTTCGACAAACAGCTGTAGCTAAATTGAAATATATGCATGACTTAACCTCTAAAGACCCGTGAAAAAAAGTTTTAGGATTTTTTTTTTTTACGTTGATGTCTTTACACTGTCAGAGCATTAACTTAAAACGTACCTATTTGGGGCACAAATGTCCGCTGACGTCGCACCCCGGGACTCACCGTTGGCGCGTCTTCACCTTCACGTAGGCTACACCAGAGCTGTGAGGAAGAACAGCGATGGGATCTGATTACACTTCACGAGTTAAGGCGGGCGTACACCGTGCGATTTTTGCTGTCGTACGAGCTCGCAGACGATTTTTTCGCAAATCGCAGATGGTCGAATTACGGGCCGATCCGAGAACGTTACGAGCACCTTCCGATAATTTTCAAAAATGTCAAAATTAAATTCGTGCCGTGTGCGGTTTGGCGATCGTCTCGTTCAACCGCACATACATGAAGGAAACACACGCATGCACACACACACACACACACACACACACACATATATATAGCATATATATGCATGTGTGCGTGTGTGTTTCCTTTTTGTTGTCGTTTAACATATAATTTATAGGCGCTGAGATTCTTGCCTGTCTGCAGTGCTCACTCGCCCCAGAGACTTGAAATTCGACACAGTCACAGACAAGACAGTAGTCTATTAAATGGCTAAAAAATGTTTAATCATACTGCTCTGTTTTTTTACTTATTAAAAATTGTGCCAAATTTGCCGTTCAGAGTAATGAACGAATAGTAACGTTATATGTCTGTTGTATTTCCAGGCAACAGAAATTCAGAAATAGCTTATCACTGCTTATGAAGAACAGACAGTCCATGCTTTTCTCTGCTTTTTAGCCATTCTCTTCG
>JAUMHE010000077.1:3480487-3490830 GCA_032359235.1 Enteromius mattozi
TCAGAAAGGTTACAGGATGAACCACTGCCAGGTAACGCTCAACACACATCAGACACTGAAACAGAGGACGACCAGTGGTGGGAAAACCTGTTAGAAATCCCACAAAAGGCCAAAGTTCTGGACAAGCTCTGCTCACTTGAGACAAGAAAGACTGCAGACAGAGGACAATCTCACAAACAGACAGATTGAGGCTAAAGATCTCTGCTGCAACTCCATTTCCAGCTCCGGTGACGATCAGCCAGATCACATAAACGTTTTCAGGAAGAACAACAAGGAGGCTGAAGATACATCCAACAGTGTGAAAGTCCAAGAATGACTCCGTGCTGTTTATGTTGTTGTTGCTGTCTGAAGTGGAGAAAATATCCATTTTCCCACTGTCTTGCTCTTGTTTCACCTGATCTCTAAAACAAACCAAAAAAAGACAATCAATTTCAAATACACAAAGAATACTACAGCTTGCAATTTCTAAGCCAACAGCTCTGAAATTTACTAAAGATTTAAATGCCGCTGGTAGATAAATAATCCCAAAATGTTGGTTACCTGAATAATGAATTTTAAATCATTTAAAATTGAAGCTCTGTATCGTGAGGTGATCAGTGCAGCTCATGCCAGAATTTACACTGCTGGATTTATAAGTTGTCATATGCAAATATTATAAATAATACAAAAAGAAAGGTTAAAAAAAAAAATGACACAACATTTGAATGTGAATAAGATATACTGTATCACAGAATTGGATAAAACACTTTTATAGTTTTGACCTGGCCCGTTATAATCTGAAACACACCTTGTTTTTTAAAAAAACTATAAAAACTTTTATTCTACTTTTACTATGCATTACACATAAAGTAAAAGTCTTACTGAACCCGAACTTTTAAAAAGAGTTTGTGAACATGATTTCAAAGTATTTATCAAATATCGCTGGTTATACAGAATAATACATAAATGTGTATGTTATGTGTATGTTTGTACACTCAGTTTTTAATAATGTCAACTCTCTGCTTAACTCTGCTAGAATCTACAATGTTGGATTTATTAGTTGTTCTATACATGCAAATATTAAAAATCATAGATCAACCAGGTGAAAATGTCATGCTCTTCTTATCAACACAGATCAAGTGTATAAAATAAAATTTGTAATGTTGACAGGAGTGGACTGATGCTGAAAAACAGGTAATCTGCTCACAGAGAATAATCCCTCACTACTGTATATAAATGGCACTTTTAAAAAGCCTTTTTAAATTGCAGAAGATGCACAATTATTCTTACAAAATGTAGTTTAACTTTTGATGGTCAGTGGGTTTAAATCTTGCTGTGATATAACAGAGATTCAAGTTTAGTTCCTGCATTACCATGAAATAATCTCTTTAGAAATTAAAGTTAAAGTGCTAATGCCACTTTACAAGGTAGTTTACCAGTCCTGTGGAGGTAAAGAAGAGGCTGAACCAAACCACCCAGCACAAAACACACCTGACCTACAGACCAGAGTGTTAACTTAAACTCATGTGCCAAAACATAGCGGAGTCCTGCAAACACATATGAAGCATAAATCAGAAGCATTGCCATTATTATCACTACAATGATATTAAAAGCTCTTCTCTTCATGTGGTTTTCCTCCTCTCTCACTCTCTCTCCTGGTCCTGACTGCTTCAGAGCTCTGAGAACAGCCACACAGCAGAATAATTTAATAGAGAAAGTGAGCAGAGCCTGACACAAACAATAACACGTGAACACATTTGTTTGAAATTTAGTTACAACAAAAGTGGCAAACGCACATGACAAAAAAATAATTATCCAAGTCACAGCAGAGCAGATCACTCTATATCTGAGAGGTTTGTACTTCAGAAAGGTTACAGGATGAATCACTGCCAGGTAACACTCAATACACATCAGACACTGAAACAGAGGACGACCGGTGATGGGAAAGCCTGTCAGAAATATCACTACAAACCAGATCTCTTGAAAAGCTCTGCTCGCTATAAACAAGAAAGACTGCAGACAGAAGACAATCTCACAAACAGACAGATTGAGGCTGAAAAACTCTGCTGCAACTCCATTTCCAGCTCCTGTGACGATCAGCCAGATCACATACACGTTTTCAGGAAGCACAACAAGCATGGTCAAGATCAATCCAGTGGTCTGAATGTCCAAGAATAACATAGAGTTGCTTGTTGTCATGTTGTTGTTTGATGTGGTGAAAATATCCATTTTTCTCACTCTCTTGCTCTCATTTTAGCTGACTTTAAAATATATATATATATATATATATATATATGTAAGGAATAATTGACGACGGGCCGTTGAATTATTAGAAAAATAATGCACACCCGAGGTGGTGATGCGGCCACGACGCGTATATTTCACTGCAGCTCTTCTTCTAGAATCTATGATGCTGAATTTATTATTTGTTACATAAAACTATGCAAATATTATGAACTACAAATCAGCCAGGTAAAAATATCATGCTATATTTAACAGCACAGATTAAAATAACAAAAATAAATGTATAATGTTGACAAGAACGGACTGCCACTGAAAAACAGGTGATACATCAGATCACAGAGAACAATTTCCCACTATATGTATTATATATATATATATATATATATATATATATAAATGCCACTAAGTAATCACTGTAGACATGGAAGCTAAAATGCTTATGGCACTATGGATCTTTAAAAAAAAGTAGTTTTCCAGTCCTGTGGAGATAAAGAAGTGGTTGAACCAAACCACCCAGCACAAAACATACCTGACCAATAGACCACAGCGGTAAAATAAACCCATGTGCCAAAATAAAACTGAGTGCTATGAACAAATATGAAGCATATATGAGGAGCATTGCCATTATAATCATTACAATGATATTAAACGCTCTTCTCTTCATGTGGTTTTCCTCCTCTCTCTTTCTCTCTCCTGGTCCTGACTGCTTCAGAGCTCTGAGAACAGCCAAACAGCAAAATAATTTAATAGACAAAGTCACCAGGGCCTGACACAAACAAAAACATGCAAATGCATACATTTGAAATCCAATTGCAGCAAAAGTGCCAAACACACAAGGAAAAAGAATAATTATCCAAGCTACAGCAGAGCAGATCACTCTGTATCTGAGAGGTTTGTACTTGAGAAAGGTTACAGGATGAACCACTGCCAGGTAACACTCAACACAGATCAGACACTGAAACAGAGGACGACCGGTGACAGAAAAGCCTGACAAAAATCCCGTAACAAACCAGATGTCTCTAACAGCTCTGGTCACTAGAAACAAGAAAGACTGCAGACAAATGGCAATCTCACAAACAGACAAACTGAGGCTGAAGAACTCTGCTGCAACTCCATTTCCAGTTCCTGTGACGATCAGCCAGATCACATACACATTTTCAGAAAGTGCAACAAGGAGGCTTAAGATCCATCCAGGAGTGTGAAAGTCCAAGAATGACACAGTGTTGCTTGTTACATT
This sequence comes from Enteromius mattozi, assembly GCA_032359235.1. NCBI lineage: Eukaryota > Metazoa > Chordata > Actinopteri > Cypriniformes > Cyprinidae > Enteromius > Enteromius mattozi. Next base: position 3,483,948 of record JAUMHE010000077.1, read on the forward strand.
ATTGTTGTCGGATGTGAATAAAGTATCCATTTTTTGTATCACTCTTTTGATCTTCTTTTAGCTGGCTTCCAAAAAAGAATGTCAAACATAAATAATGATATTGTCATGATCACAAACTCCTGTAGAGGGCACTCTCCCCCGGACTGTATTATGTGCTGCCCCTGTCTGTGTTTGTGTTATGCTTTAAGGACTCTTTTTGTGAAGTGTGTTCCCCTCTGTTTCAGTGTTCCCCTGTTCAGTCTCTGCCCCCTGCGGCTTAGCCCTGGCTTTCTGCTTCGTCCTAGTGGGCCTCTGTGCTGCCTGTTCTGCCCTGGAGGGCCTCTGTCCTGCCTACTCCGCCTTGGCCCTCCTATGAACTCGCAGCATATACTGTCTTGGCCGGAGAGGCCGTTGTTTACGTGCTCTCTGTTCCAGTCCCACCGGCTCCATCCTGGAGCTTCTCTGCCATCTGCTCCACCCTGGAGGCTGTCTGTTCCTCCCTGGAGGCCGTCTCTGCCATCTGCGCCCCCTGGGAGGGCCTTGCCTCTGTCTGCTTTGTCCTGGAGTTCATCAGCTCTGCCGGCTTCACCCTGGCGGACCTTCGCTTTGTCTGCTCTGCCCTGGAGGCTACCTGCTCTGCCTGCACCACCGTGGCTCTCAGCTCTGCCTGCACCGCTGTGGTCCTGTGGGCCACTAACTCTGCTCCATGACCCAGGCCCATCACTGCTCCGTGACATTGTCCCCGTTCCCCTGCATGAGCCTGGCCCTCTATCCCTCTCCCCATTTTGCTGCTGCTCCACCTGTGAGTTTACCTCTTTACAAAGCGTTTTCTTCCGTGATTCCTTTACAAGTCTTGTTTTCCATGTTTTTCACCTGTGTACCAACCTTGCCTTGTCTTTGGATTATTGTTCTGGTTTTTGCCCTCTGGACTCTGTTAGAAGATCGATCGACCCCACTAGCCTACTGGACTTTCCTTGAGCTCTGCCTCCGACATACCTGTTTGCCATTGTGTTCGACCCTGCCTGTTTGACCAGACCTTTGAATAAAAGCTTGCAGATGGATCTGCACGTCCCAGTCTCCCTTATCACAGATATACAAGCATTTTTCATATTAAAATGTGAAGTACCGTATATTTGCAGTTTCTAAATCAACCAGTCTGAAATGGAGTCAGTTTTCCCATTAAAAAACATATTCCCAGAATAATAAATTTTAAATTTTAAATTTTAAATTTTAAACATGAAGCTCTGTATTGTAGGTGATCAGTGCAGCTCATGCCGGAATCACACATTACAGTGCTGGATTTATTAGTTGTTGTAGACACAACTATATGCAAATATTATGAATAATAGAACAGCCATCTTGTGTATGCCACATATTTGAGTCAATTACATCACAGAATTGTATTACGTTAAATGTATATGTATATCTTTATAAATATTGTTGTGAATATATTCATTATGATCACTGTTTATTGCTTTTTATATTATTTATTTAGATTAATTGTTGCAGAATTGGTGTACTATTCTAAACTTGCATTGAAATTCTTACATAATCTTCATTTCTGTTATTTAAAGGCATAAAGTAATTTCCATTGGTACCAAGTGCATTTCCATTCATCTGTATTTGCATGTCATTCATTCTGTTGACATTTTTTTAGTTCATTCATTTCATTGTAAAGAACGAGACCTGAGGTGTCCATGTGGTCATTGGAGTATTTATTCTTATACATACAATCAAGCTTATGTCATTCTTTGCAGGTGTTGATTCTGGTGAGCATCAACTATTGAGGATCAACTGGGAAAACAGATAATTACTTTAAGGTAAACAGGTTTTTATTATTATCTAATCATTTCAAATGTTGAAATCAATGCAAAAAGATCTAGCATTTTGTTTCTAATGCATGATTCTATATTTTTTAAATCTATTTTTAGTGCTTATGCTGTTTTTAATTAACTATTTTAACATACATAAATTATTTGTCAAACATAACAACATACAATGCTATCATATTATTGCTTTTTCTTTTTTGTATCAGTCAAGGAGAGAGAGAGAGAAAAGGAGAGAGAGAGAGAGAGAGAGAGAGAGAGAGAGAAAATGAATGTTTATAATATGTCACAAAACAACATCAACACAACACTTGAGTCACTCGATTTTCAAACTCCTGGATGGATCCTCAACCTCCTTGTTGTGCTTCCTGAAAACCTTTATGTGATCTGGCTGATCGTCACAGGAGCTGGAAATGGAGTTGCAGCAGAGTTCTTCAGCCTCAATCTGTCTGTTTGTGAGATGCTTCTCTGTCTTCAGTCTCTTTTGTGTCTTCTGAACAGAGCTTCTCCAAGTCTCTTGCAGGTTGCGGGATACCTATTAGGCATTCCCATCACTGGCCGTCCTCTGTTTCAGTGTCTGATGTGTGTTGAGTGTTACCTGGCTGTAGTTCATCCTGTAACCTTTCTGAAGTACAAACCTCTCAGATATAGAGTGATCTGCTGCACTACTGCATGGACAATAATTGCTTTTGCCAGTGTCACTGTTAATGCAAGTGTATTTCAGATGTATTTGTTCTTATGTTTTTCCCTCTGTCAGGCTCTGCTCACTTTGTCTATTAAATTATTCTGCTGTTTGGCTGTTCTCAGAGCTCTGAAGCAGTCAGGACCAGGAGAGAGGATGAACAAAGACAAAGCACAGGAAGACCATGTGAAGAGAAGAGCATTTCATTTCATTGTAATGATCATCGTGGCAATGCTTCTCATATATGCTGCTTATTTGATGGCAGCCCTCATTTATATTCTGACACGTCAGTTTATTCCAATGCTCTGGTCTATTGGTCAGGTGTGTTTTGTGCTGGGTGGTTTGGTTCAGCCTCTTCTTTATCTCTACAGAACTGGAAATCTACCTTTTTGTAAAGTTCCATAGTCCTGTTTACACTGTATTCTGCTTACCTCACCTGTATTCTGTTACCACATCTCAACACATTGTTCAGATATTTTATTTCAAGACATTTGTCCAGTTTTTGGCCTTAAACACTATTGTTTGGCTATTGTGTGTATCGTGTCCATTCTGAATACATATTTTATACATAATTTAGTAGGTAACTTTTTTGTCCTATATTGTTTGTCAAATTCGTTTGCTTGGTCATTGTCTTTGTGTTTTTTTTTTTCTTTCTGTAAGAACCCTTGAAATAACTAAAAGACTATGGTGACGTGATTTAGTATGGAACTTTAATGATCTGGAACTACCTCACAGCTGTTTTCTCAACCAATCAAAATCAAGCAAAAAGTGCGGTGGTATAAAACCACTGATTAACCTATGTATGTGCTCGTCAAATTACTGGTATTTGCTGCATTTTTTTAACACCCTTAAAAAAGCATGTCTTGAGGTAGGCGGTTCTCTTGGTATATTGTGATGGGCTGCATTTCCCAAAAGCATTAAGTCCACGTGAACTGGAAGTCTGCAACCAATTTCACTTCCTTATTGTGACGTACTTCCAAGAGAAACAGAATACTGAATGAGTTAACTAAAGGGTGCGGCTTGATATTAGGCTCATGCCCAAGCCGTAAACACAATGTCATCAGAGAAGGCCCGTAATTTCAGAAGGGAGGAGCATTGTCAGTATTGGATTAAAGATTACAAAGGCAAACAAGTTTTGATTTTGTGGATTGACTTGCACGGATTCATTGTTCACCACTAAAATAGCAATGTGGCTGTGAAATATAGTTCATTTTGATTTCATGCGAACATTATATACATCGTAGACTCATTGAAACCAATGGAGCTACGATCAATTTAGGCTTACGATGCTTTTGGGAAACCCAGCTCTGGCCATTATGGAAATTAGATGTTGCATCTGTGCTTCAATTTGCTCGTTGTCAGTAAATCGCCCACGGAAATTTTCACTTCCATCGGCTCTTGCGCTAATCTGCCCCGTTTAGCAAATCTGCACCATGTGTATTATTGAAGGAAAGTGATTTAGTGTTTCTTTTCAGTAAAACATTAATCTTACAGATTTTTGTGGTTTCATTCATTCATAGAAACAATACAAAAGTATATTAACAATATTTAGTTTGGTAACCAAAAATGAACTTCATACATACAGTAACATCTGCATTATCTTTTCTTACTTTACCAAAAAAAAAAAAAAAAAAAAAAATATTAGACAGAATAATTTTAAAATAATAATAAAATTCAGATCAGGCTGGCCTTGTTAACCCTTAAATGGTTATATATAACAATACTAATAATGTCTTTTGTAGCCATGCAATTAGGGAAAAAAGGTAAGATCTAATTATAATTTCTTGCAAAATAAACATAATTACTTACATGTACAGTAAAATGTAATAATAATAATGATCTTTTAGAGTTGTACAGTAGTTAACGATTATTGGAGTATATTTGTCAAGAAACTGTTTCAAAGTGCAACTTTTCATTTTTTTTTTTATTATTTAATAGCATTATAGTAGTATTAAATTAGCATTTTCTTTTATACATTTTTAAGTAAATCATACAACACCACTACAAGAATCTGTAAACTTCTATTATTTACAATAAAGCCTGATGTCTTACTCTCATGCCATACTGTCATGTTGTTTTAATATAAAGGATGTATTCATTCATTCTTTCATTTATATATAAAAGCACAAAAGAACAATAAATAAACATCTTCCACAAAGTGTTTTATTGTGGTTTTCTTACACAAGACGCAAATGAAGCAGCTAAACATGTTAGATTCTGAGCAAGAAATGACACCAGTTTTAAAAATCTAAAGAAAGTTATGTAAATATATAGACAAAAAAACAAAACAAAACGTGACTATGGGGATTTACAAAAAGATAGTTTTCCAGTCCTATGGAAATAAAGGAGAGGCTGAACCAAACCACCCAGCACAAAACACACGTGACCAGCAGTCCAGACCACTGAAATAAAATTACATGTCACAACAAAAATGAGTGCTGCCACCAAATACGCAGCATATGTGACTATCGTTGCCATTAGAATCAGTACAATGATTTGAAATGCTCTTCTCTTTATGAGATTTTGGTTTGCCTTATCTCTTCCTCTCCCTCCTGGTCCTGACTGCTTCAGAGCTCTGAGAACAGCCAAACAGCAGAACAATTTCACAGACAAAGCGAGTAAAGCCAGACACAAGGAAACGCACATGAATAAATAGAACTTATTTGGTATAGCATTAACGCCGGCAAACACACAGTCCATAACAATCATGATCCAGCCAGCAGTGGAGCAGATCACTTTATATCTGAGAGCTTTGAACTTCAGGAAGGCGAATGGATGAATCACTGCCATGTAGCACTCAACACAGATCAGACACTGAAACAGAGGACGACCAGTCATGGAAACACCCGTCAGAAATTGCACACAAAAATAGACACTTGGAAAAGTGCTGCTTAGCAGACATAAAAAAGACTGTAGACAGAGAAGCATCTCACAAACAGACAGATTGAGACTGAAGAACTCTGCTGCAACTCCATTTCCAACTCCTGTGACAATCAGCCAGATTACATAACAGTTTTCGGGAAGCACAACAATAATGTTGAGGATCCATCCGGGGGTGTTAAAATCGAAGGGTGACTTTGTGTTGCTTGTGTTATTTGTTGTGATGTTGCTGGAAGAGTACTGTTTTGATACTACAGACATATCCATTTGTTTCTCTCTCTTTTAACCTGACTTTCAAAATAAAAAAACACAACATAATATGTCAGGAAGTCTGACAATCAAATTAGACAAATCACAGACAACAATTGGTGTGGAATTTACTTTGAAACACTCAGAAATTGCTAGAAAAATAATTACAGAAATGGTAATTAGATGTAAAATTTCAAAGTAGAAAAATAGATAGTATTTTCTTGTAAAACCTATTCCAATTTGTTTTTACAACTTTTGCAACGATCTTTTTTTTTTTACAGTATAATACTATTAATCTACATAGTTCATTAAAATAAAAATATATAAGTCATTTATTTTTGGCTATTTCAGTAATTGAGTAAATGCCTTGTACCAGATAAATATCCTTCGAAGCTGGATAGCCCTAGATAAATTGGAAACAACAGGGGTGTTTTATTTTTTTAAGCTATTTAATTAAACAGTCTCAGTTAAGACTAAAGCACAACCAAAACCAAGTCTCAGTACTGTCCTGGGTTTGTATTTTAGAAAATGGCATATATAATTATTAAACAATTTAAGTAAGACATGTTTACCTTAAAGTAATAATCTGTTTTCCGAGTCAGTCCATGTGGCTTGATATCCTCGATACAGCGTTGATGTCACCAGACTGAACACCTGCAAAAAGTGACATAAGTTTGACTGTAGATATTAAATAAGAATGAATAGAGAAATAATAACCGGTTATATGATATTCTGGTGGCCAGATGGACACCACAGGTCACATATGAAATGGATGAACTAAAGGAATGTCAGCAGTAAATTAACGACATGCAAATCGAGATAAATGAAAATGCACCTGGTACAAATATTTAATGTATAAAAATAGCACTAATAAAGGCTACATTTTTTAAATCACTGCATATACAGTAAAAGGAATTTCTTTCTTTTAAAAACAAACAAAAAAAAAGTTTTTTTGAAGGATGCTGGTAACCAAACAGTTGATGTTAGCCATTGACTTACACTGTGTTTTTAGTATAGTACAACAATGGCTACCAGCAAGTGTTTGGTTACCAACATATATTCAAAATATCTTCTTTTGTATTTGACAGAAACTACTACAGTTTTGGAACAAATTGAGGGCAAGCTGTCCCTTTAACCTGGGTCCTGTCTTTTTTGTGGTACTGTAAGATATTTATACATATATTTACATACAGGGATGGGCAGTATTTTAAATAAATGTATTTAAAATACGTATTTGAAATACAAAATACTATTTTGTATTTTAAAG
>JAUMHE010000077.1:3540977-3551667 GCA_032359235.1 Enteromius mattozi
CGAGGTATTACCGAACCGTGAAATTTTGATACCGTTACATCCCTAATATATATATATATATATATATATATATATATATGTGGAGCTGAATATCAACCAATGCAAAGCTTGCCAATGTCATTTATCTTTAATGAGAACACAAAAAAACAGACTTTTCTGTTCTTGTTTCAGTATACTGTAGAATCCTATAAAAAATATGAAAGGTACATACATGACAACCAGTAGTTAGCCTTTCTAGGCTTAATTTAAAATTTACTCAGATTCACTCTTCAATAACCATTTATCAATTGCCACTTGCCATTTTGTAGCGTTTACTACTTTGGGTTAACTAAGTGAAAGTGGAGCGGGTTTGAGCTGGTGTGATTAAATGGAGCAGAAAATTGCTACACTAAACACGAAGAGGCACATTCAAGCCATTTTAATGCAAATTATTTTGATAGAGGTAAAATTACTGAATTCAGAGACTTTAGGCACTCAATTAAAGTACAGACAACCACTACAAATCCAACTTTATTGGAGCTTGACAACCAGCAGCCTTGCTGTAGTACGATAGTGCAACTTGCTATTTAATCTCATCAATTCAATATGATTAAAATGTATAGTGTTTGTTCTAATGCAATAGCAAACTATCTAAAAGACCATGTTATTCAGATGGAAATGAGCACTTTTTTTTTTTGATATCCAGAAACATACTGGAAGCTAACAAACAAGCAAATACAACAAATGCATGTATGCAAGCTGTTGTATGTTTTATGATAAACAGAGGCAGCAGCATTTCCCAGCACGGTGCAGATACAGAATAGGCTGCACAAAACCACCCAGAATGAAAAAAGCTAAGCTAATAGACAAAATTGAATAATTTTGTTGTATCAGAATACAGAATGATGAGATAATAAAGGGTGCATATATGATTACCATTGTCACAGTAGTTATCAAAATCAGATAAAAAGCTCTTTTCTTCATGTTGTTTTCCTCCTCCTTCTTTCTCTCTCCTGGTCCTGACTGCTTCAGAGCTCTGAGAACAGCTAAACAGCAGAACATCTGGATGGATAGCAAGAGAAAGAACTGCAGAAGGACGAACCAAGTGAATGCGATAATGTTGTTTGAGAGAAGGATAAACAGAGAGAACAAACAGGAGCCAACACCTAACAGCCAGACAACAACAGAACAGACCATTTTATATCTAATTGGCTTGTACTTCAGAAAGGTTACAGGATGAACCACTGCCAGGTAACGCTCAACACAGATCAGACACTGAAACAGAGGACGAATGGTGATGGCTAGTCCGAGTGAAAGTCTCTGTAATGTCATAAAAATTGGAATCATTTGTGACAGCAGAAAGGTCAAAGAAGACAGAGCGAAAAATATTTCACAGACATTGAGATTGAAGTTGAAGAATTCTGATGCAATTCCATTCGTTCCTCTGATAATAAGCCACATGACATAGGAGTATGTAGGAACACCAGAGATTAGATTAAAGCACAGAACAACTATCTGTACAGCATTTACTGATGCAGACGTTGTTGTGATGTTGCTGTAAGATTGAACCTCAGCCGAGGTGAAGATCCCATTGGAGTTGTTCATCTGTTCAAAATGATCAAAATATCAGTCAAACCAGAGCTAGTCAACAAAAGTATACTTAAAAATTGGTGTAGGACACAATTTTCACCCTGAAATTGCTAGTATCTTTAAAAAATAATTGCAACAAATCTGCAACGAACTAAGTAATGAATTAAACATTAAATTTCAGAATAGAAAGACTGATAGTATTTTCTTTTAAAATGCACTCCAGTAATCTTTGCTTTATAACTAAAAATCACAGTGTTCAGTGTGAACATAATGATCAATTCACAGTTATAAAGTTGACTCTCCAATTTACTAAAGTTTGCAATAATTCAAATGTGAAATGTTCTGTATTGTTGTAGAACATCTTTTCTGTAAAATAAATACATTTCAACCCCATTTTGCATAACACCTTATCTAAAGTTGCCATAATTCACTCATAACCACAGAGACATTATAATGCATTATTAAGGCCAAAAAGGAAATGCAGATATTTTTTTTTTTAAATGTCACCTGAAGAGTGATTGTCGTCTCTCTGGATCATCATAAATCTTTAAACCGACTTGGATATTTATACATGCTGCCACAAGGATATAATGCTACATATTACATAAAAAACAAATAGATCAAGTATTTGAATGAAATAGACAATAGAATGCACATGAATCTGGATGATTCATATTTAAAAATTTCTGATACATATTCAAATTAATGCAAATCATTTTGTGGGCTGTAATGCTCCCTTGATAAAATGAAATCAGGAAAGCTTCCTTTCTGACATGATTAAAATATATAAGTGAAGCTGAATCTCAGTCAAAACAAAGCATGTCAAACAACAAAAGATATAATTTATTTTGAACTAGAACAGACAGATATAAAAAGACTCATGCTGCTGCTAAGTTCACAAATGGGTGCCTGTACCCATTTTGTCACGCTGAGGCTGGGAACATGGAGCGCCTGGGGGCGTGACACATTTAAGCATAACAGTTTTAGCTATTAATTAATATGTCTAATATATATATATTAGACATATTAATTAATAATATGATTAACAAGATATTATTTTTTTTCTGTTTATCTTGTGTAACAGTCTTCCTTTTAGAAATGGATACTAAAATGTTGTATTTGGCTTTATTTGGCTGAGCAGTGGTTTGGGTGACTTGCCAATGTACAGTATTAGATTTTTCTAAAACATTAAAAAAAGTAAGCTTGACCAGAATCACTGTAGAATTAAATATTTATTGAAGGCAGCAGTATGGACCATTTTGGTATTTGCTTTTCATCTGAGCAGTCACAATGTAAATACATCTGAATAATATTGCCTATCTGGTGTTTTATGTAAAACTTGACATACTGTAGGACACTGAGAGCACATATTAAATAAGGATTATGAATGAAGGTTTTAAACTAGTCAACAATAAACATAATCTAGTTGTGTTTCCTTTGATTACATCCTTTATTTTATAAAACGTCATAAAAACAGTGCAGTCTGATGGTATACGTTTTCATACAAGACAAAGTAAATGTTTTAACACATTATATAAGCTTTAATTTACAATCTGTTAAGAACAGAGGCAGAATAGCTTCCCAGCCTGATGCAGATAAAGAACAGGTTGCACAAACCCAGCCAGAATAAAGCAACAATGACTAAGAAACCAGAAAAGTGAAGCATCCTTCAGTTTTTCGTGTCCCAGAACAGTGAGGAATCCTGTGAAAATGAAAGGTGCAAGCATGACAGTGAAGGTTACAGCATTTATTAGGATGAGATAAAACGCTCTGCTCTTCATGTTGTTTTCCTCATCTCTCTTTTTCCCTCTCTCTCCTGGTCCTGACTGCTTCAAAGCTCTGAGAACAGCCACAAGACAAAACAACTGTATGGAGAGGAGGAGGAGGAACTGCACTGAGAAGAACAATGTATATGCCTTCACATTCAACGAACTTAAAATGATCATGATGACCAAACAGGATCCAAGAGCAATTATCCAGACCACAGTGCAGCAGATCACTCTATATCTGAGAGGTTTGTACTTCAGAAAGGTTACAGGATGAACCACTGCCAGGTAACACTCACCACACATCAGACACTGAAACAGAGGACGACCAGTGATGGCTAGTCCTTGTAAAAACCACTGTAGTATTACTAGATATGTGACATTTTCAAACATGTATAATAAAGTAATGAGACAGTAAATTAAATTACAAAGTGTGTGATTGATGTTAATGAATTCTGTTGGAATTCTTCTTCCTCGAGCAATAATCCACAAAATATAGGAATGTGTAGGGACTCCAAACACTACATTAAAACAGAGCAAACCAGTCATGTAGCCTTTCAGTAACAAATCCTCATGTGTCGTAAGATTGGTGGAAGGATGAACCTTGGGTGAGGTGAAGTTCTCATTGGAGACATTCATGTTCATTGCTTCATAAATATGTCTGTAAATATATAGTCATCTAGTTGTAATCTACAAAGAAAAAGAGACAATACAGGGTGTGGCTGAATGAAACTACACTTATTCGGTCACACCAATCTACATTGTATATAACAAGTTGAGAGTATAATATCAGCACATTCAAGAATACACAAGATTAGGTGTAAGAGTTAGTAAGAGTTCATTTCAGAGTGGCATTTCAATGCGTTAAACCTGAATACTTTAAGAAATTTATTCTAAATGAATTAATTTATACAATAGCTGATGGATGAACTGATCAAAATTTAAAGAGTTTACCTCAAGAGTTAAGTCACATCAGACATCCACCTCTGTGCAATCTGTTCTGTTGAATGACTAAAGATATTAGAGTATGATTACATAAATGTGGCATGCAAATATTTAGATTTATCAACATAATGCCCAAAAAGACAAATGACACTCTCTTGAAAAGCTGTTCAATGTTTAAAGGGTTACTCCACCCCAAAATTAAAATTTTGTAGTTAATCACGGAGCATAATTTAAGATATTTTGGATGAAACTTGGAGTATTCAGACAATGTCTTTCATACTTTTCTGGACCTTGACAGTGCAATTTACTTGGCAGTCAATGAGACAGTCACAAACCTCCCGGTTTTCATCCAAAATATCTTAAATTGTGTTTCGAAGATGAACGAAGCTTTTGCAGGTTTGGAATGACATGGGGGTAAGTGATTAATGACAAATTTTTCATTTCAGTCTACTAATACGCTAATGACTGTAAGTTGATGTTAATGACACATAGTTGCAAAGTTACAGTTAGTAGAATGTCTAAAGTGGACTAACGAAATAAAGTGTTACCGAGAGTTTTTCTTGTTTTAGAATTTTGCAAATGTATGCAAATATAAATAAACATTTTCAATGCTTTGGTGTTGTAAAAAAATACTCAATGATAATGACAATTTGAGACAATTTGAGTTTTAATAAAAACCAGACTGAATTGTCTTATAAATGAATAAATGTAAGTACACTCATATAACTTGCATAGAAAACAACAAAGTATGTTTGTATATATATTTTTTTCTTATTCATACATTTTGAATAACATTACAGAAAAAACCCCACAAACCCTAATTTTAAAATCTAACACATACAAACCCAAATTTATAAAACAATTTAGAAATGAAAATTTATTCAATTTGTGAAGAACTGAGGCAGGAGAGTCTCCCAGCCCGGTGCAGATAAAGAACAGGTTGCACAAAACCAGTGAGAATAAAACAACAAAGACTTAAAAACCAGATCAGTTTTACTACTTTCATTTTTATCAGTTGCAGACCACCAAGGAATCCTGTGATAATGAAAGGGAAAAACATGACAACCAAGGTTACAGTACTTATTAGAATGAGATAAAACGCTCTTCTCTTCATGTGGTTTTCCTCCTCTCTCTCTCTCACTCTCTCTCCTGGTCCTGACTGCTTCAGAACTCTGAGAACAGCCACGAGACAAAACAACTGGATGAAGATGAAGAGGAGGTACTGCACTGAGAAGAACCATACATATGTCTCAAGATTTGAAAATATTTGCATGATCAGGGCAACAAAACATGATCCAAGAGTGATTATCCAGACCGCAGTGCAGCAGATCACTCTATATCTGAGAGGTTTGTACTTCAGAAAGGTTACAGGATGAACCACTGCCAGGTAACGCTCAACACAGATCAGACACTGAAACAGAGGACGACCAGTGACGCCCAATCCTTGTAAAAACCGATGTACTTCCTCTAGATGTGCGAATATTCTTAACGGATAAAATAAAATAAGAAGAGAGTAAATTAAATCACAAACTGTGAGATTGAAGTTGATGAATTCTGTTGGAATTCTTCTTTCTTGAGCAATAAGCCACAAAATATAGGACTGTGTAGGAACTCCAAACAGTAGATTCAAACAGAGCAAACCAGCCCTTAAACAATGCAGTAACAATTCTTCATATGTCGTGAGGTCGGAGTAGGGATAAACCTCCGGTGAGGAGAAGTTCTCAGTGGAGACGTTCATGTTCATTTTGTTCTTAAATATGTATTATAATTCTATTATAATTGTAATCTACAAAGAAGACAGAGAGTTATGAATGTCATACAAGACACACAGGATTTCAGGTTTCAATTGCACCCATCAACATTAGTTTGTATATATAATTAGTGTAAGGTTATAAAATAAGCAGATTTTATTCAAGAAATTTGTAAAGTGTAAAAGTATATAGTCCAAACTTCTGTCATTTTATTTCCTTTAGCAAATTTTCCCTTTGCACATGTTTGAATGCATTGCATCTGAATGATGAAATAAATCAGTTTTATCCAATAGTTCTAAAATAACCCAAAGCCTTTACTCATGTAACCACAATGATACTTTAAAATATTTAATGTGGATAATGTAAAACCAAAAGGATTTTGGTACCTGAAGTCATGCCATCCACCTCTGTAGAATGACTACAATACATGTTACAGCATGATTGCATAAACACCTTACATGTGACATGCAAATATTCATATTTATCAACATAATGATCAACAAGTCAAATAAAAGACTCCCCTGGAAAACAGTATGTGGAAAAATTTCCTTTCGTTTTAAGATTTTTGTAACATTTGTAAGGTATCTTAAGTTACTGTGTGTGTGATGATCAGACTTAATTTCATTAGTTATAAAGTAATCACCATTAATATTCAATTTTGAATGGTGAGAGATTGTTCTCTATTAATTCTAGCACGTAACAATTAAACAAATAGCAGCTGCCTGTGACATGCCACTTTAAAACAAATTATAATCTTTAAATATTTTCCATGCCATTAATTTTTATTTTAGTTGAAAGTGAGAGTGAGAAAATAAATAAATTGGGGAGATGATTTCCAAAAATATATGTCAGTCATGAAAAGAGTATGTCTGAATTCCCAGTATTCACAAAACAGCCAAAAAATAGCTGTATAATTTACTACTAACAGTGAGGATCACTACACCCTTACTCCAAAGGGCAGAGCATATTTACATTAATGCAAATCATCTTGTGGGATATGATGCAGGCACGCATAAATAAAATAAGGAGAGGTTCTTTTCGAATATATGTAAAAAATTTATTTTTACATTACAGCTTAGCCGGGAGTCAAACAATACAAAACAACAAAAATGTATTTAATCTTAAACTTGAACAACCACACAAAAGATTATTAAATTAATTTATAAATCATAATTGCAGTAATTCAAAGCTTTCATAAACAGCATTAAAAATCTACTTCATTTTAAACTATTTTAATATAATTTACATAGATATAAACAATATATATAAACAATACAGTTTGTTGAAAGTTTACAGTATATAACTTGTTACACAAAAGTAAAAAAATAAAAATAAAATAACAATAAACCAGAAAAAAGTTTACACAAACCGTGCTTTTAAAATATACATAACACGTGCAAACCAAAATCAATAAAGTGTAAGATTTCCAAAACTCAAAGACTGATTTAATTAAAACTTGAACTAAAAAGAAAAAAAGTTGTGGTTGAGCAAATTATATTAAGAAAAACATTTGGTTTAAACACTTTTTGTGCTATAATTACAGATTGACTATGCAAATACAAATGACTAGATTTAGTGCTTTTTTTCTATAACATCGCTTTATAAAAGAACAGAGGCAGAAGAGTTTGCCAACTCTATGCAGATAAAGAACAGGTTGCACAAAACCAGACAGAATAAAACAACAAAGACTAAAAAAACTGATCAGTGACAGTTCTTCATGTTTTTTCTCATTCAGAATAGAGAGAAATCCTGTAAAAATAAAAGGTACAAACATGACAACCAATGTAACAGTAGTGAATAGAATGAGATAAAACACTCTTCTCTTCATGCAGTTTTCCTCTTTTCTCTCTCTCCCTCTCTCTCCTGGTCCTGTCTGCTTCAGAGCTCTGAGAACAGCCACAAGACAAAACAACTGGATGCAGAGGAAAGGTAGGAACTGAATGGAAATGAATTGTGTAAATGCTTCTATGTCATTTAACAATAATGTGAACATTGAGATAGAGCAGGATCCAAGAGTGATTATCCAGGCCACAGTGCAGCAGATGACTCTATATCTGAGAGGTTTGTACTTCAGAAAGGTTACAGGATGAACCACTGCCAGGTAACGCTCAACACACATCAGACAATAAAACAGAGGACGACCGGTGATAGTAAGCCCGCATAAAAAACGTTGTAGTAGTACGTCTAGACTTTGGAATCTTTGTGAAATATAAAAAAAAAACAATCAGAGAGTACATTAAATCACAAACTGTGAGATTAACATTGAAGAATTCTGATGGAATTCTTCTTCCTCGAGTAATTAACCACAAAACATAGGAATGTGTAGGAACTCCAAACACTACATTAAAACAGAGCAAACCAGTCCTGAAACGGTTCAGTATCAAATCTTCATATGTCGTGAGATTAGCGGAGGGATGAACCTCAGGTGAGGTGAAGTTCTCATTGGAGATGTTCATGCTCAGTGCCTCGTTAATATGTAATATATGTTTGTCTAAATGTAATCTACAAAGGAGACAGAGAAAACTAAATGTCATGCAATGAATCAAATCGCAACACCTAGCAACATGAGATTGTGTAAGTAAACAGTATGAGAGAATATCATCAGCTAATAATATTCATGTTAATGTGTACACAATTGATCTAAAATAATCCAAATAATAGCTAATCTGCATTAATATCGTAAAAATTAGGATAACCACAATGATATTATAAAAAGAGTTTGTCACCTTAAGAATGTAGCCACCCCAGAGCCTTTCTGCACAGTGTTCTGTAAACGGATTAAATATGTGAGCCCGGTTACATAAACACCTAACATGTGACATGCAAATATTTACAAACATAAAAAGACTCGAAGGATCTTTAAATCTCATACATAACACAATTTTATTTAATTTTTTATTGTGAGTGATGACACAGCGACAGTTATGAGGCATGTCAACATTTTGAATCTATCTATATATCTATAGTTTTCACTGATTTTTACCTGTGCTCATGAAACCAGAGCACAGTTAACAGTGCTTTTATGGTGTTAACCCCGCATATAGCAGTGTCAAACTTGTAAAGTTTGAAATGATTCGATGTTAGAATGTTACACTTAACCAACAACCAATTGCATGCTTTGGACAGTAACAGAACATCTAACAACATTGTGTTGTATATACTTTTCAGCAATGCTGGGGGTTACACAAGTAATTTAATCTCATTAGCTTTTTTCAAGTAACTAGTAAAGTAACACATTACTTCCTAATTTACTAGAAAATAGAGTTGGTTTTCAAATAAGTAACACCAGCTACTTTGTAAAGAAATATTGCGTACATGCGTTGGTTTCTAGAATAAATGTAAACATTTACTCATCTCACTCACACAAAAACAGATTCAGTATTCCTCAAAATGAATGAAAACTCAAATGATGACTGTAACAATTGAATATGTTAAAGGGTTAGTTACCCAAAAATAAAAAAATAGCCTGTGTTTTACTCACTGTTGAAGCATAGCCGTATGTGACTTTCTTCTTTGAGACAAATCCAATTGGAGGTATTAAAAACTGTCCTGGTCCCTTCAAGCCTTTTAATGGGGATAAGCGGGGTGTTTGTTGTCAATAGTTCAGAAGATGCAAAATAAAGTGCACGCATCTGTAATAAAACGTCCCTCACATGGCTCTGTGGGGTGAATAAAGGCCTCCCGTAGTGAATCCATGCACTTTTGTAAGACAAATATCCATATTTCAAACATACGATGTTGGGACATAGGCATTGCACGTCTCTAAGAATCGGAGGAGCAAAGGAAACAAAGTTTTAGCAAAGGAAAACTAGTCTTCTCTTGACTTGTATCGAAATCCTCCAACATTTCTCTTTTCAAATCCTCGTTGTGTGCTTTTAACCAGCCCAGCCTCACAGCAATTCATACATATTTTACCAGGTGGCTAATTTATACAAATTCATACGACCTCACAGATTTTTGCTAAATTGTACGTATTTTATGAGTTGCCAATTCGTATGAATTTGTAAGAATCACCTACACCTAAACCCACCTCTAAACCTACCCGTCAATGGGGTTTAGACAAATTGTACATAATCATACGAGTTTGTACGAATTAGCAAACATTTTCCACCTTGTAAGAATATGTACGAATTGGTCGTGAGACTGTGTTGGCCAGAACGGCTTCCGCAGATACCAGAAGTGAGAGAAAACATTTATTACATTCGAAATATGGATACTTATCTTACACAAACACATGGATTCGCTACAGGAGGCCTCTAATCACCCTCTGGAGCCATGTGAGGGATGTTTTATTACTGATTGGCACACTTTACTGCAAGTCTTCTGAACTGTTGATAACAAACATAAACACTTTTCCTGCATCTTATTCTTCATTCCATCCAGAATGGTTTGAGGTGTACACTCTACTGTAAAGATGTGAATTTACATTTCCTTCAGCTTGAGGCTTATTCATTTCACTTTTAGAGTGAAATGGCTTCTACATTTGCCAAAGTAGAACTATTAAAAACAGACAAGCAAGCCCAGCTATGGAATGATATCCCGGACTTTTTTCAAAAGGAATTGCAAATTGCATTTGCAATTCCGTTTTCCATATGTGGACGCATAAACTGTGACATAATTCAAATGCAATTGCAAATTTTGCATTATCGTTTGCTTTTC
>JAUMHE010000077.1:3566661-3577103 GCA_032359235.1 Enteromius mattozi
CATAAATCCTTATCATTTTTTGTGCAAATACTGTACATTAAAGTAACTTGACATTATCATTGAAGACCAGCAATAATCATTTTCATTTTGATTCCATAATAATGCTAATATATACATATCAAAGTTGACCAACTATGGGAGGAACTGGACTGTGATGTCCGTAAGAAGTGTCCATTCGGTGTGAATCATCTTTAGGCAATCCTTCAAGTGGCTTGGAGTAATATATCAAGTAAATGTTTGAATAAACTGACAGCTCGGATATATATATATATATATATATATATATTTCATGTACATTTGAGAAGCATCTGCTTCAACAAAGGAAGGGCAATTTGCCAACCCTGTAGAGATACAGAGCAGGCTGCACAAAACTAGCAAGAAGGAAACATAAAGCACTAAATATTAAAAGTATTGAACTATCTTGTGATGACAGAAGATAGAAAAAAGCTGAGAAAATAACTGGCGTAAACATAATAACCATGGTCACAGTAATTATTAGAATGAGGTAAAACGCTCTTTTCTTCATGTTGTTTACCTCCTCTCTTTCCCTCCCTCTGTCTCCTGGTCCAGGTTTCTTCAGAGTTTTGAGAACAGCCAAACAGCAAAAGATGTTTATGGAGAAAAATGCTAAAAGCTGCAGCAGGATAACACTGCCACAAACATGAACATGTGCATTTCCAGTAAACATACTGAACAAACATGAGCCGAGAGCCATAAACCACACAACAGCAGAACAAACCAATTTATATCTGAGAGGTTTGCACTTCAGAAAGGTTACAGGATAAACCACTGCCAGGTAACGCTCAACACAGATCAGACACTGAAACAGAGGATGACCGGTGATGGTGAGTCCAACTGCAAATGAAATAGATGCATTAATCTCTGCAAATCGTATCGATAATAACATTAAGAATGAATTCACACAAATGATTATCTCAGAAACACAAGCTTGAAAGTTTAGGAACTCGGATGCGATTCCTTTTCCAGTCACAATAAACCACAGGACACAGAGGTGTGTTGGAGACCCAAACAGAACACTAAAGCACTGCACACAAATCCAGAAAATGTGCATATGAAAGTCTTCAGGTGATGTAACGTTGAGATGTGGATTCAGATTAGGAAAGGAGGCATTCTTAAATCCAGCCATCTTCTCACTATATCTCTATTCACTTCCAACGAGAAACAGAAACAGGTCTAAGCTCTCCAGAACATTGACAAACCTATAACAATATTAGTCATGGACAGCCAAAATAATAAAATGTTAAACATGAACAGGCAGTGACGGCATAAGATCTTCACCTTTGCGTTAAATTCCTAAATTATCCAATTGATTTTCACAGGATGAAATCCACACGTGAAATAAACAGGATTCTTCACCTGGCATGACACTGAACAAATGCACTTGGTGCAAATACAAGGGATCAGATGTCAATGTATTACATGACAAAATATGAAATCAGGTGACATCTGCAAGCAAATAATGCAAGAGTTTTCTCGAACTGATTCACTTTTCTCTGCCATTTTCTGACACAAAGCTGAATTTTTAGCATCTTTACTCAAGTTGTTGTCAAATATTCCTATAATGTAAAATGAAAAACTGTTTTCTAAAATATATTTTAAAATTGACTTATTCCTGTGACAGTAAATCTGCATTTTCAGCATCATTCCTCCAGTCTTCAGTGTCACATGATCCTCCAGAAATCATTTATCAGCTCTTCTGCTGCAAAGCCACAATTTAGCACTGATGCTTACATCCAACGGTGTTTATATTGATATCCGTGTATATTATGCTGATTATAGAAATGTATAAGAAAAGTAATTTTCCCCCTTTTTCCTTTTTTCTTTTTTATTTGCTTTCTAACAAATTGCGAGCATGTGAAATAAAAGTTAAAAATATGAAAATCATGGTATGCATATACACAAATCCAAAAGTAAATAACCTTTTTACTATCAGTTTTGGGACAGAAATATGGGAAATACATACAGAAAGGTGTTAATTTTGGAATAGTTATATAATTTAACAATGGACTTGAACATAAATGCTAGCAGTTATTATTCATGTGATGGAAAATAATAATCAAATCAGGGTACACCTGGCATGCACACAGCTGGCAGTGTCAGAGATAAACTGCTTTTATTTGAAAAACAAAAACTTCACTCCTAATACAATACAACTGAAATGACTAAGCCTATTAAGTATTCTTCTAAAATAAATTTTAACATTACTTACTCCACCTGCAAGCATTGAGATTTGTTATTGTTGTTATCATTATTAACATTACTACGTGATAATTTATCTGGAACAGACTTCCTTTTAAGAAGCTTCAGCAACAAAGATAGGGCAGTTTTCCAAACCTTTTGAGATGAAGAACAGGCTGCACAAAACCAGGCAGAATAAAACACGGAAGGCTGAAGGATTTAAATATCAAAACCTCTCGTGGTAAAAGAAAATAGAAAGCCCCTCCAATAATAACAGGCACAAACATGATGAACATGGTCACAGTAGTTATTAGAATGAGATAAAACGCTCTTCTCTTCATGTGGTTTTCCACCTTTTTCTCTTTCCCTCTCTCTCCTGGTCTGGGTTTCTTCAGAGCCCAGAGAACAGACACACAGCAGAAGAGGTTTACGAAAAGTAATAGTAAAAACTGAAGCAGAAAATAACACATATAAGAGTAAACGCTCTTCAGTCCAGTAAACATACAAAACAAACAAGAGCTAAGAGTCATAAACCACACAGCAGCAGAACAAACCAATTTATATCTGAGAGGTTTGTACTTCAGAAAGGTTACAGGATGAACCACTGCCAGGTAACGCTCAACACACATCAGACACTGAAACAGAGGACGACCGGTGATGTAAAATCCTACCGTAAATATAATAACTGGAGATACCTCTGGAATGATTTTTGCAAATAAAGAGATAAAATAATTCACACAAACAATCATCTCACAAACAGAAAGGTTGAAGTTTAGAAACTCTGACGCAATTCCTCTTCCTGTCACAATAAGCCACAGGACATAGATGTGTGTTGGAGGCCCAAACAGGACACTGAAACACAACACAGAAGTCCTGAACATGTCCTCTTGAAGGTTAAAAAGTGATGTAACGTTGAGATGTGGGTTCAGATTTGGAATGGAGGAGTTCTCAAATCCAGCCATCTTCTCAGTCGATGTTCATTCACTTTCAAAGAAAAACACAAACAGAACATGATAAACTAGAAAACAGCATCACAACCGACCAATCACAAAATCACCAAAACATACGTATACGCAGAATTATTGATTATCGAATAAGACGCAGTTCCTTGCAAAACAATATGACCTGATAGAGAATTACCACGTGAAACTTTACATTCATCTGTCTCAGGTAAAGCTAAAGCAGCATTTTCTGGACATTTCACTGTAGCATGAAACGTGCAAGAAGCAACGCAATATTTTGCAGGCACACATTTCCAAATCTAAGTCTAGTTACAAAATACCGCATTGTGAAATATTAAACAAAAGCAAGAACAGACAACGACAACACAAGTTCTTCACCTGTAAAGGTATTTCCAGACTGCCCAGATGAAGACCAACTACACAGTTGTCACCCAACGCAAATATGTGGGATCATGTATCACAGCTAGACATATCTGGAATAAAACTATTGTATTAACATACTCTCAAATACTGGATACAATTTTTTTTTCTTCATATTGCACTCTGTAAATCGTATTAATACAGAGATATATTATTGATCTCAGTAACATTAAATGTTTGAAGCAACTGTGTCTGTCTTGTTACTTGTTAGGTAGGCCCTGTGTAAGTTGCGATATAAAGATCAGACAATGACATGTAGAGCGAATCCCAAGATAAAGTCTCTGGCAGTGTTTTGTAGATTGACTACACGGCTGTCACTAGGCTATATTTGCTCAGCATGACATTCCAGATGCAAATAAGAGGGACTAAATATCACAGCTAGGGATATATAGTATATTCTCAAATATTATTGGATACAACTAAACTTTTTAGATGACAAAATATAAAAACCAAATGCTGTATTGAAGTATTGTTCGTTTACTAATTCAGTTAAACTATTAAGGGTGCAGTTTGACCAAAGAGCTACCTGTAGGTAAAATACAAGAAATGATGCAGCGAAGCTTCAACTGTTTAAATGGTTTATTAAAAGACAACATGAAAATCCACACAGCCAAGTCATCTGTATATTGTCTTCCTGTACACAGAATGGTCCACAGAGATCATATGACATGAACCATCAAATCAGCTCTAGTCCGAATCACTTGTGTTTTCTCTTCTTCAAGAGTGAATCTCTTAAAGCAATCTGAGAAAAAAAGAAAAAAAAAAAAGAGGAAATTAACATAAATAAGAAACACTGCAAATACCCAAAACACACAAACTGAAGTTTAATGGTAGGTTAAGTGTGCACAGATTTATTAAATCTAAAGGTTTTAAAGATGTGAAGCAGGGCTCACCTGTTTTTCTCTGAAGGAGCGTTTTCCTTTGGTCCTCACATTCTGACTGTGTTTCATCATCATGAAGTTCTTTTTACGTTTCTTCTCCTTGTTACTGGTGCTGGCGAATGGGTTCAGCTTACTCTTCTTTCTAACAAACTCTTTCCTATCCGTCCGCCCAGCCTGAGAGCAAAAAAAAAAAAAAATCCTCAGTTTCTGGTAAAGAAAAATATATCAAACATTTTATGGGTTTTTTTTTTTTTTTTACACTCACCATGGCTGTTGCCAGTCGTGTTTCTTTGTCAGATTTGGGTTTCTTGTGAAGACGTTCAATGTCTCTTAGACTAAGTAACTCGCCCCTGGGAAATAACAAACAAACAAAAAATTTTTTAATTAATTAAAATTACTGCAGTAACCCCATGCCTGAAACACATCCTACCTCTCCTCTTCATCACTCTCCATGTTCTTCCTCTTCTGTCCCTTTCCAGGTGCAGTGTTGACCTCTTTGGCCATCTGAGCAATGCGGATCTTTTTGAAGTCATCCTGCGTGAGGAGTCGACTAGTGCTGACCGCCGAAGCTTTAGCTTTGCGCTCATCCTCTGGGATACTCTGTAATTTCTCAGTCTGACATTCAGAAACACAAAACTTCATATGCATCATTTCCCATCAATACAATCAATTCAAGCATTAAATAAGATCCTCACCACTTCTGTTTGATCTTCATCAGAAGAGTGATGGACATTCACCCACTCGCCATCTTCATCATCCTCACTCATGCTGGCGCTCTCCCAGCCATCTGTGAGGAAGAGGAGATTGGTCAGAGGTTTCTGACTGGCATTACTTTGGGAAAAAGTTATAAAATCCCATGATATTCTAATGCTATTACAGCTTTTTCACAAACCTTCATCTTTCTCTTCATCTACTTTGTCCTCTACTTCCAGCACCTCAGCTCCAGGGATGTAATCTTTGGCCTCCAGTTCTCCATAGTTATGGATTTTGGCCTCCTTGGAGGATTCTGTGGGCTTGCCCTGATAACACAAATGCAAAAATGTTAATGTACTCAACTACACAATTTGGGGTCTGTAACTTTTTAAAAATTATTATTATTATTTATAAGTATTTTTTTTCCTCATCAAGGCTGCATATATTTATTGTCAGCAATACATGTTTTCTATTTTAGGTAGAAAAAAAATTACAATATAATTTATTCCTGTGATGCAAAGCTGTGTTTTTAGCGTCATTACTCCAGTCTTCAGTGCCACATGATCCTTTATTAAATCATTTTAATATGCTCATTGCTGTGAACATTTCTTAATATTATCTATGTTAAGAACAGCTGTGCCACTTAATATTTCTGTGGAACATTATCTATTTTTCAGGATTTATTTGCTTAAACAAGTTAAGAGGTACAGAACGTATTTCTGCTATTGATTCAAATCAATTTAATCTGTTGAATAAAGTCAATAAAACTGATCATGATAAAACTGTATAGTAAAATGTATTTAAATTAATAAAAACAAAAGACAACATTTTATTTGTTTACTGCATGTCATGCGAGCATGTAAATGTAACATTGAAATACTACCTTAAAACCTTAGCGTACTTCAAGTAAATGCTTAAGATACAAAATGTGATCATTTGAAGTCTATTTACTATATTTTTATTTCTATGTAACTTAATATTTAAGGCTTCTCACCCTGTCTTTTCTGTGTAGCATCTGTGGATTGAGATCCCTGAAGAGCTGGATTAGACCTCTGGCAGACATCACAACATCTGGAAGATAAAGACAGAAAATATTCAAGAAAAACAGCCTTTGCTGTTAATATAATTTTATTTAAAATATGTGCTACATAATCAACAGACTATGACAAATAATAGTAACAAACGCCATACTTTTATCTTTGTGAGATTTGTACTGTGCGAGATCTTGAAGCAGATCTTCTGACATTGAGAGAGGACAGCGGGCAACCACTTCTCTTATGGCATTGATTCTGTGATATGAGGATGAACAAGAGAAAATTGTTAAAAGTTAGCAGTAATTTGTATTACATGCTGCAATTTCATGTTTCATTATACTTGACTAAGATTTACACAGCACCTACCCAACTGTCATGGCCTCTCCTGAATTTCTGTCCGTAACAAAGTTATTGGCGATGGTCGTGATGACTGGCTCAATGATCTGTAGATGTAACCGTAATTCATTCATTATTATTTAAACGTTAATTGGATTTATTTATTGTTCAATTTGGGGGTCAGAAAGATCTTAATGTTTTTGAAATCTTAATGTTGTCTAACGCTCACCAAAGTTGCATTTTTTGATAAAAAAAAAAAAAAAGTAAAACAGAAATGTGAAATATTCTTACAAAGTAAGAAATTCACATGAAACAAAAAAAAGATGTATTTCTCAAGATTCTTTGATGAATGTATAGTTCAAAATAAAGAAATATAATTTTTTTGTAACATTATACATTAATTCAATTATTTCTTTCCAAATAAATAAGTACAGTAATGAAAAATGTAATTATAACAAACTCCTCACGATCAGTTCTTACCTCAGGAGGGACCAGCTGATGTGATGCCTGGGCGGTACACAACAGAATTTTGGTGACCTCTGCAAGAAATAAAAATAATAATATTAACATGAATAGATCATAAACAGCCTCTGAAGACATGAGTATTAGATAGGACACATTCAAAAGACAATGAAGTGAATTATGCATTGTAGCAGTAAATCTATAAAGACAACTGTGTTTACCTCTCTGGTGAGGCTGAAGGAACCGCTGGACAAATGGAAAGAAATTAAAAAGGAAAAGCTGTGAAGACAGAAACAAAACATGTTAGATGACTTAACTAATGAGAAAATAATACATTCTATAATGTGCAAGTTGAATTAAATTAAAATGTTCACTTATAAATTACCTCATGAATTCCCACGAGTCTAGAGATGAGCTCCATCATCATGATCTTCACCTCAAAACGCTCGTTTGAACTCTCCAGCTGCTTCAGCAGCTTCTCTGCAAAGTCTGAATAACACAGATATTAATTACAAATCTAAATGCTTTTATAGAAAGCGATTGATTCACAGTGATGGTTGATTGATCAACTTTGGTGGGTCTGAATCTGCAACCTTTTAATTACCAGATATTTGTCAATATTTTACACAGATTTTTGTATCCTGTCAGTGTGAAATGGCAGTCTTACCTTGTGGATCATGGATCAAGTGGATGGCGGAGAAATTGAAAACTTCAACTTTTTTCTTCTTTTTATGTTTCTGAGAATACAAAATGAAATTTGCACAATAAGCAGTGGAATTGATGGTTATTACAGTGCATTAAAACTCATCAAAAAATGTAATAAAAATTAAAAATAAAATACAAATCCTTTTCATTTAGTTTAATTTCATGTAAAACTAAAAAAGTATATAAATCACACTAAAATAATACTGATTTAAAAAAAAAAATCCTTATTGGCTGATTATGAAACACTAGATTCAACCTTGAGAACTTTCATGGCTTTCTCCATTTTCTTCTTGTTTTTGGAAGATTTCTTTCCAGTCGAATATCGAACCATTAGATCTCTGGCTGTTGGCCCATCATCCTGCAGAGGAAATTATTTGATTACAAGATTACTTGTTGAATAGTAAGAATAGTTCACAAGATTAGCATTTATTATAGTGTGTTGTTGTTTTACTACGTGTTTTTTTTTAAATCTTATTTTAGAAATGATTGTACAGCACTTTGGTGCAACTTTTTGTTGTTGGAATAGTGCTTTATAAATAAATTGAAACAAACTGAATTTTAAACAGAAATATTTTGCACCATTATAAACGCTTTTACTGTTACTTCTGATCAATTGAACATATCCTTACTGAATAAAAGTCTTAGCTTCTTTAAAAAAGAAATACCAATCGTACCTCAGACTCTGAATCACTGTCTTTCTTTTCATCCTCATCTTTTCCCAGGAAGAACTTCAATCCAGCAACAAGTATCTGAGAGAAGATTAGATTTGAAATGTTACAAGGGCCCTTGAAAAGCAGCCTGGTGAATAAAGTTAAAATATAGTGTACAATTAGTAAATAAATTGTCAATAACTAATATAAGCAGACACTAATGTTCCAATGCTGAGATTCATACTTCTTTATTACAAAGAAATGGCAAAAATCCCACCTTTGTGACTTTGGAGAAACAGGCTGTGGTGATGACGTTCACGGTTTTGGCATCATTCCTGATTAGTTAATATGGGAATGGAAAACAGTTATAACTGTAGATCATATTAAACAGCATCATACTACATCACAAAGACGTATCTGCTGAAGCACTCACCAGATGTTCCGTTGGTAAAGCTCAACCATCACATCCAGAGAGATCTTGGCAGCAATGGGGTTGCTATCCCTCAGCATGGTGTACATGAAGTTCTGCAAGGTCTGAGCACAGAAGTAAATACAAAAGCACAGAGTATTTATGCCAAAACTACAAAAGTCAATGCAACCTGTCAAAAACATGTCAGTGAACACTTCAGCCCAAAATCTGAACAAGAAACAAGTGAATAATCACAGTTTGAAGGGTAAATTATGAAAAGCTGCAGCCCTTTATGTGACTTCATGGAAAATGAATATTGTGCTCAACTACAAGTGACTTACCGTGTTCAGTTTGTTGTTTTTGTGCTTGGCATTGATGTTTTTGATATCGGTCACAATATGGGTATATAAAGTCTGAGGAGACACAGGAAAGTTTTTCCCATCAGCAAACTTTGCAATAATTCATATTCTGAAAACAGAATTGCTGGCAGAATTCACAGACCTTTCGCAAAAGTTTGTCATGACAGCGCAGAAGCTCAAAGAACAGCCCCAGAAGACTGGTGGGACTGATCAGATCTTTGTTCCTCAAGAGAATGAGAGCTTTACAGAAAGTCTGAAAGAAAGTTTTTTGGGTTTTTTTAGAAAACACATATTCGAAAGTTAAAAACAACTCCTACCCTCAAACACTATCTTGATGAAGTTTACAGCTTATGCAAATACATTAATTTTACTGTGTGTAATTTAGGATAAATATGTCAGCTAAACAACAAATGCTATTCGCACCATTCTGAGATCTGGCTCCAGCAGAGTATGATGGTTTAAGAGCAGATCAGTCAGCTGCTGTGGGAAATCTGACAGCTCCTCTAAGTAACAGTGTCCAACCTGAAGACAAACATCACATTTAGCTAGTAACACAACAGGAGTCTAATCATGAACTGTCTAATACATACATATAAAGATTTTAAGAGAATACACCTCCATACCTGAGCCAGAAACATGACCAGCTCTGCCAGGTCTTTGTTGGATTTGTCAGGCTGATGTTTAAAGATCTCCACATTTGACTGATAGTGACGATACTGTTGCAGAAACTGGAATAACAACAAATTAATAAATGAGATTAATGTGAATTAATGTATATGGATGTATACTGTTGTATATATTGTTCTGCTCAAAATAAAAATTAAAAAGAAAAAAAAATGCGTTAGGGTAAGCTCAATGAACCTCTTGACGTAGCGTAAAGTCATTTAAATTACGTGATTTAATACCGACCAGTGTTGTGTTTCCCAAAAGCAATATGTGTGCAAGTTCCGCCGTTACCAATAAAGTTCATTGGAACTAACTTACCACTGTTAACTAACGATGCGTTTGGGAAACACACCGAAGGCTAGTTGACAAATTCAGTAGCAAGTTATTTACCTCCTCCGTGTAGGACTTCGGATCCCTCTTAATCAAATTTTGCAACTGTGGGAGGTTCGTCGGTAATTTGTTATTGTGGCGCCCCGACATTTTTGGTTGTCTTCCTATACCAAGCGTAAATAAATAACGTTTATTTTAAGTGACTTGATTAATCCAGCACCAGCGTGGCTCATGAGGAGGTCGCCATGTTGCCAGCAAGGTACGGAAAGTCTGATAGGACATTCCGGTTTTCAGAAGCGTCACTACTGGTGGTGCGCTCGTTCGAAACACTACTTG
>JAUMHE010000077.1:3577203-3587217 GCA_032359235.1 Enteromius mattozi
GTACGGAAAGTCTGATAGGACATTCCGGTTTTCAGAAGCGTCACTACTGGTGGTGCGCTCGTTCGAAACACTACTTGCGAATCATTACATTTGAATCAGTGGTTTTACAGTGTTTGACCAGCAGGCGTCACCAGTGCGTGGTGTTTCGAGCATAGATATACATGTCTATGGTTTCGAGCGCTTCGAAACATTTGAATCATTTGGTGAAACATTTGATTCAAAGATTCGAAAAGGTTCGTTTATAGTAGATAAGCGGTTTTTAGCGACCTTGTGGACATTGGAGGTACTACAGAAGCCCCATTTTACATTCAGCATATTTTTAGTCCAAAAAAATAAATAAATAAATAAAAGTATATATATTATATATATATATGACACTGGACCACAAAGCCAGTCATAAGATGCACAGGTATATTTGTGGCAATAGCCAAAAGTGCATTGTATGGGTCAAAATTTTTGATGTTTCTTTTATGGCAAAACTCATTCGGATATTAAGCAAAGATCAGATCCCATAAAGATATTTTGTAAATTTGGTACCATAAATAAATAAACATTTATTTTTGGATTAATAATATGCATTGTTAAGGACTTTATTTTGGTCAACTTCAGAAGCAATTCTTTTTGCATCCTCAGATTCCAGATTTTCAAATAGTTGCCAAATCTCCACCAAATATTCAAATATCGTATTATAACAAACCATTCATCAATTGAAAGCTCATTTATTCAGGTTTTTAGATAATATATAAATCTCACTTTCACAAAATTTATCCTTATTAGTTAGGAGTTTGTGGAAAACAAATGTAAGCGAAAAATAAAATCAGTTGTACCCTAATCATATAAATTGATAAAAATATACATGCTGATGCTTAATTGTCCCAATATGTAAAAACTGTGAAAAGGTAATTAAAATGAATTAAAATGTAAAGGTAATTAAAATGAAAAGGTAATTTGTCTCTGTCAAACCAAACAACTTGATTAACTGGCATTACATTTTTTTTTTTCACATGAACTAAAATTAGAGAAAACAGAGAAAACCATAAAGGCATGATATTTTTTATTTACAAATTGCAAATTGTCCAGTATGTAACAGCTTTAAAACATATCAACAGATTTCATATGATAAATATCACACTAAATATAACACTTTCAATTTCTTCGATTACCACTGGCACTCAGTGATTTCTAAAAGATTTACAAAGCAAATACTGTCTCGTATTCTGTCAAGGCAACATTTCCAGCATCATTTCATTTTAAATGCACAAGAATAATTTTGTACCACAAAAAATATGAATTCATTTCTCATTTATTTGATCCATAATCTTTAAGGAATCTATAAAAACTTTTTTTTTTTTTTACCAAAAAAATGATAAATTATAAAATAAATGTTTTTAAAGAAGTAGCAGCCAATGGTCAAGAACGTAAGCGGTAAGAATACACAAAATTCTGCAAGGATTGTACACTTCACTGACGTCCAAAACATCTTAAGACAAATTTGTTCTGATGAGGTCAAGCCTCAGCAGGAAAATGAAGAAACTGCTTCCGACGTATTCTGGTATTTTTAGCTGATCTCTTGAGTCTGTCAGGAGAGCAGAAAGGCAGTGGGGTACACGGTTTATCCTGAGAGTTTCTCTTCCGCCTGCAGACATCTGAGCACATACAAGATGACCTGGTAGCAGAAAATGTATTGTTCCTGGAGAGGAAAACAGCAAATGTAACACGCAAAAAGACAGCAGAAGTAAACTTCATTAAAAGGCATCAATCATTCTGAAGCTGTTACCTCTGTCTGCACCATGCCCTGCCTCTGGAGTCTCATGTTACGGACCACATCTGATATGTCAAACTAATCAGAGGAAAAGTGGACAACCAATGATTATTACATATATACATATTACTTCCATAATCGCATTAGCTAATAATGTATATGATTCATTTACAAAATCAGATAACTTAGTTTTCAAAAACCATGTTTCTTCATTGTGCACTAATCAATCACAAACTGTAGTTGGGTTATTTTTATCAGGTAAAAAAAAAAAACCAATAAAAAACATTAGAACATTTAGAAAAAAATACTTTTTAGAATGTAAAAAGTAGAGTTATCTGTTTTTCCAAATAAACTCTTTATATTATATGTATAAAATCATATTTTGTTTATCATTAAACTTAAAATTATTATTTACACAATTTATTATAAAATGTATTTAGTCATTATAAGGTGTTGCCATAAACAAACATAAAAAATATTATACTTTAGCCAGACAAAATTATGATTATCAAAAAACAATTAACTTTCACCATTTAACTTCAAAAATAATTTATATAATTTATTTGACCATTTATTTAATGAAAGTTCTTGTGATAGAAATATGTAAACAAACTAAATAGAGAAAAGTGATTCTTTAAAATGAACCTCTGCTATTTAAGTTGTATTAATATTAATACAATTTATTTTACCGTTATTTAGAAAAGTTATTTTAAAATGTTACCAGAAACATAAACAAAAACCTATTTCAACCTTAAAAAAAAATTTAATTATAAAAATATAAAAATTAAAGTTAATTGACACACGTAATTTATTATTTAAATACTTCAATATACTTCATACCTTTTTCTAATTATATATATATATATATATATATATATATATATATACACACACAGATAGAGAGAGAGAGAAATAATATCATAATCATAATAAATTTGCAATGTACAAAACATTACAAATATAAAATTCAAGTTCTTGTTGAAAGAATAAACTTATATATGACACTTACATCTGCATCTTTGCTGATGAGGCCAAGAACCACGTCTATGCAGATTAGCGTTCCTGATCGACCAATCCCTGCACTGCAGTGGGTAATGATGGGCCCTGATTGGTGGATGTGTCTCATGTAGGAAATGAATGTGAGGAGCTGTTCTGGTTGAGTCGGGGTTCCATGATCAGGCCAGCCTGTGTAGTTGAGATGAGTGACTCTCTGGATCTCATTAGTCTGCAAGAGAAAGATATACATACAGATTTATGCATGCAAACATCTATTTGTATAAGTATTAATAAATATACTGATATATACACTACCTGGATGTCTTTGACCTCTATGAGGCGGATGACGAAGTTGTCTAGGTGCTGATCTTTGACCAGTGTGATCTGCAGCCGGTCATCCACCATCTCGGGCGAGCGGGGCGTGACGGGCCAGTACCTCTGACACTTCACCTTCCCCCCCTCCACTTCCTGTGTCATCATGGCGATCACGTTGGACTTCTGCTCCCAGACCATCTGCCAGAAGTCCCCCAATGTGGTGGGCAGCGGCCCCTGGCACGCGATGTACAGGAAGTTCTCGTCTTTCACAGGCATCTTGATGAAGTTGGCATTGATGTAGCCACCATCCTTCCCCAGCATGACCCTGGTTGTGTCGACTGAACCAAGACAGAGTGTAAGACAAAATTAATAGGCAAGGCACTTTCATTTCTGTAGCATTTTATATAATACAGCAGCCTCATAGAGAAAATAGCTGAAATCAATTAGGGAAATTAACATACAAAAAAGGTAAAAGAAATATGCATTGTTTATACATGTTTTTCCTAACTCACATGGAACAATGTTCTTGTATCGGTTTTTCTTCTTGTTTTCTTTGGTCTGACCAATCAGACATTCATCCAAAGGCCGCAAATTCTGCAGGTTCTTCGAAAAAAAGAAAAGAAAAAAAAAACATTATGCACATTAAAATGTATTTTCATATCCATAAAATGCTATATTCTTGCCAAAATAAATAAATACAATAAAATAAAATAGGTTCAAAGGTCAGGAAAATAATGAAATAAGTTAAATTCATTTGATCAAAAATACTGAATTTATTTGATAAAAAAAAAAAAAACTGCAATTTTGTAAAATATTACAATAAATCAAAATAACAACTTTCTATTTTATTATTGTTTTAAAATGTAATTTCTTCCTGTGATGCAAAGCTACATTTTTAGCATCATTACTCCAGTCTTCAGTGTCACATGATCTTTCAGAAATCCTTTTGTGACTATCAAAGAATAGACTTTATTGATACATTTGTAGTATAATGAAAAATTTTCTGTACCTCAAACTCTTGCAGAGGAACTTTCTGTTCCAGCAGGCCTCTCATCATACGGACTATAGTGTTTAGGTTAGCAGATGTATAATGACCGTCAGGAACCACTTTAACCAGCGGAAGAGACGTCAGCTCTTCCTCTGTGACAATGGGGCCATCTGCAAAAATTAATAACATGAATAACAACTCAATTCATTGAATAAGATCTGGGCTTTACAACCTATTTGTAATGAAGTACAATAAGAAAACAGTCCTCTACAACAGCAGACTGACCTTCAGTAAATTTAGAGTTGATGTCCTCTATCGGGAGCTCATCACTGCCCCATGTGATCTCATCCTCATCCAGCTGACCTGAAGATGACTGCAGGACACTAAGAAGAGAAGGAGATCTGATCAGAACAAACCCTCATTGAGTAAAGTGCTTAAATACAAATAGCCTGGATTCAGTCATATTTACTAAATTGAAAGTGTTTGGGCTGGTTTATGTCTCAAGTGGCTTCATAAAAGCTGGTTTTTGAGCAAATCATGTTAATTATGAATTGAATTTATTATAAGCTGAACACAATCATTACTAGTTACTTGAGTCGTATGAATTGTTTTCCTCACCTGTCGTTCAGTGGAACATCAACATTTTCTTCCATCCACTCAGCCTTCCTAGACGTCTGAAGAGAGAAGAACACAGCATATAGTTCAGACAAACAGATGCATTATTTTGCAAGTCAAAACAATCACCTCAAAGTCCATTGTTATCAGAACAGATCTTAGGAACTGATTTCAGATCTTAGTTTGTCTGCTGTAAAACTGCATATATTCAAAGTTTAATTACAGATGGCTGTACCTCTGGGGAGTCTTCCGGCAGAGATGAGCCGTCACAGTCTGTGTCCTCTGATAGGTCACCACTTCCTTCTGTTCCCTTCCCTTTCTCTAGAGAGCCAGTGTCATAATCTAAACACGCACACAGTCAAGATCATGTAAATACTCTACTCTCACATCTGCAGGTGACATTCAAATGAGACATCTGCCAGAATGATGTGGGGTTATTATAGGTAACTAAAACCATAAAAAACATGGTTACACTATTTTACAGTATGTGTACTTACAGTATTCTTAACTAAGATGGTACAAGTAGTATAAGGTAACTACAAGTGGTTAGGTTTAGGAGTAGGTTCTGGGTTAGTACCCAGTTATTATCTAGGTGTTGTAACTGATATAGTGAGTACATAATATATACAAGTGGAAAAAGACTGTAAAATAAAGTGTGGTTACACTTTGTTTTAAGGTGTCATGTTACAGTGTGATTATACATTTAAGGACTGAGCAATATTAATTAACTACATTGACCTACTGCATGGTTAGGGTTACACTTGTGTAATTATGCATAATTTATAGTTAGTTATAATAGTAAGTACAAGTAACATGTAACACGGACACCTGCAAGTATTTTTTCATTAAATAACTAACTTACTAACTTTAAAATAAAAGTGAAATTACAAAAAAGTGTTTACTAATATATATAAATAAGTAAAACAACTGATATAACTATAATATAAATACAAATTGAATATAAATGAATAAAATATACTTTAAAATAAAATATTTACTAAATAAAAATATTTAATAAAACTTATTTAATAAATACATTAATAGAAATATAGAAATAAAAACAACTCAAATGAAAATATGATAACACATTCATAACTAAAATAAAAATATACATAATATAATATTTTATTAAGATTAAACAAAATATTAAATTGTGTATTTTATTACCAGTTAATAAATGTATTCAATTAAAAATAAAATGCATAAAAATAGTACAATAATAATCATAATAATAATAATATATTATTATATAATACATAATTGAACTAAATTAAACATTTGAATAAAAACTAATACTACTATCTCAATGATACTATAATCAGGTCATGTGATCCTTACTGTACCTATTGGAGGGAGGGGCGGTGGGTTGGTCTTGCTTCGCTCTGATGGTGTCTGGATTTTTGTCTTCACACCGCTGTCCTCACTCACATCTGAAACAGATTTAAAGACTTTTTTGTAAGATTTTTGTAAAATATTACTCTTACGTAATAAAAATACAAAAAATAGCATATAGTATAAATTGTAAAAATTATTTACATTAAATGCTATGCCTTTCTATTTATAAAGAACTGTTTTCGTTAAATAAAAATATAAATAAAGAATAATAATTAAATTAATATCACTGAAATTAAATACATACAATTTAACAGAAATTTTAATAATACTTTAATATACAAATAATAAAATTGAAATAATATTAAATACAAATATATATATATATATATATATATATATATATATATATATATTATATATATGTATATACACACACATAATATACAAATAACATGTTTTTTTTACATCTACTAAAATACTTGTTTTAATGAATATTTATATATATATATATTTTTTTTTAAATAAAATATGAATATAAATTAACATGAAATTGGCATGCAAGCTGTACCATTGTTGCCATTCACACCGTTGGATTTGAGAGGCAGAAAGCCCGGGTAGGTGTTGGGCATTTGGTCTGGTGGACGGGAGACAATGAGGTGCACCAACCCTTTAGCTTTACGGATGGTGGTAACGGCTTTAGAGTGAGACACGCCGATCATCAGATCCTCATTCACCTGCACATAAACACAACCACAAAATTAGCCTTTGTAACTTAAACTATATATTGCATTTTTCCAAAACAGTTGGTAGCATACCTTAAGTAAACGATCGCCAACTTGCAATGTTCCTGCGGTGTCTGCGGTGCCTCCAGGGGTGATGGACTTCACGAAAATACCCCTCTCTCCACCAATCACAGAAAAGCCCAGGCCTCCTGTAGGCGGCTTCTCCAACTGCAGCTTCACAATCTGCTCCTGTAAACACATTAGACCAGAAACGAGTCAAATAAAGAACTTAGAATGTGAATGAGATGAGGAATAATCAGTGATAATGAAATCCCATTAGCAATTACAATCAACTCAGTGACAGAAGAAGCCTCAAAGTGTGCGGTATTTCCTCAAAATCAACACCAATTCCTCTCACCTGTTCCTCTTAACTAACAGACCACAGAAATCTGACCTGTCTGTGTGACCTGCCTTAGTTTAAATTTCAGACCGTTTGTTTCCCGTCTCACACGCCGCAGAACAGCAGCACTCATACTATAATATCAAGCCTGAGAAGTTTCTGTTTCTGAAGTCGGTGTATTTAGTGATAAAACATTTAGCCAGAGCAGCAACGATCAATATTAGGTAATAGTTTACCAGAGGTTCTACAGGTCCTTACCTCAGCGGGACAGATACCGGAGAGGGCCTCCGATTCATTACGATCGTCGCTATGGAGATAACCTATGATACAAAGAGAGAAATGAGGCCACTGTGTATATCACTCAGCTTACAGCCAGAAGAGAGCTTACCAGAGCATCAGAATGCCATTAAATCACAAGACGAGTAAACAACTGATACCATTAATTACAGCAATAAGCACAGGATCACACCTTCCTGTGATTTTGCCTTAGTTAAGGGATGACATTAGCTAAAAAAACCATAATATAAAATAACATAATACAATATAAAATAATCACAGCAAGCTTAGCCTTTCCTGTAAATGGCCAATGAGAATGCAGTATGCAAATGTGTGCATGCAAGCAAATCAGAATTCATACATGCAAATATCATGACGACATCGTCACTGACGGTTACATTATACTGAGATTACATCAGCGTAAGTAAGTGAAAACATTGCATTTATAATTTCTTTAACTACTTGAAATGTTTTGCCTTTTTTTTATGTCAGTTTTCAATTTGTCTCCAAGTCTGGGCATAGTAATTATGACTTTTTTTTTTTTTTGTACAGGAAATTAATGCTTTTATTCAGCAAGGATGCATTAAATTGTTTCTAAACAATGTCTCAAATCTGTATCAAATCATGTGACACTGAAGAGTCACTGGAGCAAAGATGAAGGAAATTCAGCATTTCATCGCAGAAATAAATTACATTTTAAAACATATTCAAACCGAACAGTTTTTTGAAAAATAAATAATATTTCACAATATTACTGCATTTTTAAACAAACAAGCACAGCCTTGGTGAGCATAATAAACTTTTTCCAAAAACGACAACAATAAAATCCTGACCCGAAACTACACTGATTCAAATTCTGATTTAAATGAAAAAAATAAAAGTGCAGTTACTAGTACTTTATACACTTACCGTTCATACTCTGTGAGACTTTAGGACTGATGTTATTGTTTAGTAATGAAATCTGCTCCTCACCCGGAAAAACAGGCTTCCCATCCCTGCGGAAATAGAGTTAGATAGTGGCATCCGTCCAGAAGTGTTACACATATCACATAACAACTGTTAAAAAAGTCCATTAAAAGTGTCTTTTCAGCAGCTGAAAGTAATATGGATGATCTTCTCGTGAAGGTGAAGTGAGTAACTCACCTGGTGGCTTTGAGACTGAGATTCCTCAGTGACAGCTGCAGGAGTCTGCGGCTTTCGCTCAAGGTAAGGTCCTGCGTCGGAGCGCCGTTGATGTAATGTATGATATCCAAGTGTCTCAAGCTGCCTTCCGCAGACGCTACAGATCCTGGGATGATGTCCTTTACGTACAGCACGCCCAACCCACTGTCACTTCCTCCATCGAGAACAAGCCCTGCAAGAGACGCCCAGAAAACAAACACTTAGCTGTGCTAACCCTAACGCCAACTTCTGTTTTTCTTCCTTTTGCTTTTTAGTGAGCGGGCTGAAACCTGATACCCTTATCTGGCGTGTCGTCTAACCCAGTGAGCTAATTTTTCCAGTGAAACGCAGGTGGGCTTTGTTTATTCTGATGGATATCTGTGTTTTTGTGTGACCCGGTAAAGCCCCATTGACCTCTGACAGTCAGATAATACTAATGCACCACACAAATGGGTCGAATGCTGCAGAACTAACTTGCCCAGCAGGATTCTGGGTATTTCTGAGAAGACCGAAGGCATTGAGTGGTAAAGAGGATCGGTTTCTATATATACGTTAAAGTTTCCATTACCTAAGGACTCTTCGTGGCACTGAAATGTGATGTCGGGGAGGAGGTGGGCCTCTATTGGTGGTTTGGGAGGTTCGAGGATGCGGCCAACTACGAGGTCTACGACTTTGGGGGCTGCACGAACCAGGTTGACCACCTCGGTGTGATTCATGCCAGACACGCCCGTGTTATTGACCTATAAACAGAAGAAGACACATTACAATTGGTAAAATACAATTAAAATTTAAGTTTTGCAGCTTTTAGTCCATGTGTTAGTTTTATATGGCAATGCATTGATAAAGGTCTACAAAATTAAATCTTAAGAAACATATCAACAAGAAAATGGATGGAGTATTGATAAGTCTAGCTTTCAGGAGAGTATGAAAATATTTGTCCAGTATAATGCTCTCTAAAATCAGAAGGTCCCTCCCATTAACACTGCCTGTCATGTTTTTATAGTATACTAAAAGATTTTAAAATATCATTATTTGAAAAAAAAAAATGCTAAACGCAATGCTATTTTCTATACCAAAATAACACTGCTGCCATCCTATGACCAGAATTAAATAAATGCACCATTGGTGAGCACAAGAGATTTCTTAAAAAAAAAAAAACAACTAAAATCCTACCAACCCCCAAATATTTATTGGTAGTGGAAGTTGAAAATGTAAAAAGCAATTTGAGATAGTCCACACAAAATAGTTATTTTTTTCTGTTGATGCATTGTTTTCTATGAATGAATGACTGAATGAATGAATGAATTCATGTATAAGTGAAAAAATAAATAAGACTTTCTTTAAGTTTAAGTTTAAGTTTAAATTCCTTATTTGATCAGGGACAAAGCACATACAACATTAATCAAAAAGAAGAAGAGATGTCATGTGCCAGGTTTTAGCAAAA
>JAUMHE010000077.1:3596872-3618948 GCA_032359235.1 Enteromius mattozi
CGCAAGAACAGAAACGTTAAAATATCAATTCTGCTCGGAGTGAACCGAATGGATTTTTTTTTCGTTTTTAAGCCCTGGTATGTATGTATAAAACAGTACTTTGTATTTGTATTTTTTTTTAATATTTAACATTTATTATTATTATTATTATTATTATTATTATACAAAACTTACAAAATAAATATGTATACAGTACTTGAAAATGTTGCATTTTGAACTGATCAAATACAAAATAATTAGGAAATGTATACATCTGACACTTAACAAGTTGAAGAACTGGGAAAAGCTAGTGAAAGCAGGCTAACACTTGCTCTGTGTATTTATACTGACATTAAACACACGCACAGCTCTCTATAAGATGGGCTAACCTTTCATAACTAGTGTCTTGGTGCTAAGGGACGGCATTATGTTTGGCCCAGCTCTGATGTGCTATACTAACAGCCGTGGCCAGCAGCTCATTCTCGAGGATGAGGGAGATTAGCCCACAACACGGCCGTATATCAGAGCTGCTAAAAAACACACAGCTTAGCGAAGCAGAATGTGTCTGAGCCAGAGACAGACGCCAATGAAACTTGAGCCAAGCGTGCGCGCGAGAGAGCAGTGCTTTTGAAAAAGATGTTCTTCATGCCATGTAAAACACCAGAGAAGACATAGCAATCCGGAGCATGTTGGATTTGGCAAGTTCTCGTCAGACTTTGGGTTCCTGAGCTCTGATTAAGCAGAGGTTGGTGTCACTGCGAGGTAAACTACTGTTATTGACATTAAAAACAGGCCTGTTTTGCTTCACGTAAAAGTTCACTGCAATTTTAGCAGATGTTTGTGTTTTAGGGTCAGACCAGGACATGACATTTCCTACCAGCATTTAGGACTTACTAAATTTGACCATTGAAAAGAAACAGAAACACAGAGCTGTGCTGTGCTACACAAAGCTAAATGATTATACAGCGTACCAGTAATTCCTATGGAGGAGGCAGGAGTAGAGGGCACTCCAGAGCTGTGCATGCTCACACCTGGAGATCAGAGAAAAAAAAAATCAATTCACTAGACAATGCATGTATTAAAAAAATAATTATTATATATATCCTGACAAATCCTTCAAGTCAGTAAGATTTGTATTTATTCACTCATATTGTGGAATTAAATTAATACTTAATACTAAAATTAACAGTCAAGTCAATCATTTTAAAAATACTGAATAATAAAATAAGAATATAGAATAAATTAGTGCTGTCAAACGATTAATCGCATCCAAAATAAAGGTTTTTGTTTTGTTTGTTTGCATATTTATTATGCATCTATAAATACACACACATGTATGAATACATCCCCGATTTTCTTTTCATAAATTAATTATATTTGCAATATAAATTATAGGAATATAAGTACTAGACATGTAAAAAGAAGTAAATATTTTCAAAATATACACTATATGTGTGTGTTTATATAGAAATAATACATATGCACAAAGCATGCACATATTATGTAAACAAAAACTATTATTTTGGATGTGATTAATCACAATTAATTGTTTGACAGACTAGAATAAATAAAAAATATCATTAATGATTCCTGCTGCAGAGAACTCAGCTTTGCATCACAGGAATAAATAGAAAAGCTAAAATTGAATAATATTTTACAATATTAGTGTTTTCACTGCATTTTGTTCAAACAATATTTTTTTTTTAAATCTAAATATGAATGTACTGTAGCTAAAAGCACAGTTATATAAATTTAACCATTATTACTATTAACAAATTCAAGCATATATTGATGATTTATGTCTTAATTTGT
The DNA here is from genome assembly GCA_032359235.1 of Enteromius mattozi. Classification (NCBI taxonomy): domain Eukaryota; kingdom Metazoa; phylum Chordata; class Actinopteri; order Cypriniformes; family Cyprinidae; genus Enteromius; species Enteromius mattozi. The sequence continues at coordinate 3,598,664 of JAUMHE010000077.1, forward strand.
CATTTTAAAGCAACAATAATGATTTCATCATGTATAAAGATAACGCAAAACAGTGTTTTCATTTTACATAATGCATTTTTAAGTAAATTTCCACTAGGAATTGATTGACCCATGGTGTAACATACCAAAAAGAGGAGATTGAAAAGGAAAATAATTTTGTATGTCACCCAAAAGGAAAAATTATTTATTTGGATTTATGTAAAAATCACTACCTGCCAGCATAATATCAACCACATCCACTGAAAACCAGCATCAGCCAAACACTGACAGTGGCTTTTAAATTCTATAAAGGCTTGTATTATTCTCTGACATACAGAAAAACGCAGTGATGCATGTACAAGCGCATAAATTCAGACTGTAATCTCTTTATGGCATCTCTCTACATGCGGAGGAAGATGTTGAGAGGATTTGGGCTACTGCTCTCTGATCTGACAGCGGATGATGGGATGAAATGGAGAGGTAAAATGAAAAGATCGGTAAGGGAACCGAGAGAGAGAGCTGTTAAAAAGATAAAACGAAAGCAGCAGACAGCGACTGACTCCGCAGAGAGCACAGACAGATTCCGCCCACTATCCTGACAGACTATCAGAAGAAATAGACTACAAAGTAAGGAAGTTAGAGAATGTTCAGAAAGCAGAAAGACACATTTTTTGAGGGTGATGAGCCATGTGCGAGTGGAGATAAGAAAGAAAGTCGGTGGTGTCTCGCTCTCCTCACCTACGACATATGCCTGTCCTGTGTCCTCACAGGAGGAAGAGTCAGACTCTTTCTTCAAGCTTTTGGGGCTCCAGCGGGGACTGTCATCGACCGTGCTGCTGAACACACTGATGATGCAGGGAGAAAAAAAGAAAACGATCATCAAAAAATCAGCGCAGAGGCAATTACTTCCAGCGGCAGAGCGGAATAAACGCATTTACTTATCAATCCATAATATTGCTGGAGCGACACTCTGCAACACTGCATAATTAAAAGCCAGAATTACATACTTAGTTCATAAAAACGTGCTTGATTACAATCTGCTAAATCAAGACTTACATTGTGGAGTCTAAAACATGACAATTATCTTCACAGGAACATAAAAATGTTTGCAAACATCTGCAAACACAGTTTCAAGACTGTCACTCTCACATGCACAGCGGCTGTCTGTGTCCCATGAGAGCTGATTAATGCTGCTGGCCCCAGGCAGCTCAGTGCCAAGCGACAGAGCAACAGAGAAATGCAGAACAGGAGAGTGCGACAGGCGAAAGACATTAGAACGCAAACTGCAGACGAGCGTGAAAGTGAGATGGGTATAAAAAACTAAAAGCAGGAGAGAAGGAGAGTAATACGAGTATAAAGATGTAAGACAGAAGACTCAATGCCACTGTTTTGAAGAAATAAACAAACTACGACAGGGAGAGTGAGACAGGTGTAAAGACACTGTGAAATTAGTGTAAAGTGGGTGCAAAGATACAAAAAAAGACAAAAAAAGTTAGCTATTATCTATTAGGCATTTACAAAACAAATTTGACCAGATTAGGAGAGTGAGACATGTAGATTGTTAAAGAGATTATTTACAACTAATCAGGAGAAGATTATGTAAAGATACTGACAGCACAGTAAAGCAGGAGAGAGGTAGAGAGTGAGACAGCGTATAAATATTGTAAAAAAAAAAATAAGAAAAAAAAACTCAGAACAGGAGAGTGAGACATTAAAGGGAGAAAGACATTGAGAAAACGAACTGCAGCAAAGCAAAAAAGTGAGACGGGTGCAATACGTAAAGCAAAAATGCTTCAGAACAGGAGAGTGAGACAGGTGTAATGATATAAAAGAAACTGTAACAAAACTGGAGATTGTCTTCTTTCTTTACACTTGTATCAAACTGAATTAAATCAAGAGACATAAAACTGTAGAAGTGAGAGAAGTGTACAAAAATTACAAACCAAACTACAACAAAGCAGGAGAAAAAGATGGGTGTAAAAATATAAGACAAGTCACTGCAGGAGAGTGACGCAAGTGTGAAGTCTGTTGTGACTGAGAGTGACTGAGACAGTTTGAAATATAAGACAAGCCATGTCAGAGCTAGAGAGTAAGATGGGTGTGTAAAGACACTGTTTAAAAAAGAAAAAAAAAATTTTTACAAGACAAACTACAGGAGGTAAAATATTGTAAAAGAGCAGAGCAAGACAAGTCTGTAAAAAACAACAGCAGAAGGTCAGGAGATTGTTTTACAGAAACCATGTCAGAGCTAGAAAGTGAAACTTGCATGAAAACTTTGCAAAAAAAAATTTAATAAAATCACTCTGAGCAGGAGACTGGTACAAAGATAGGAAAGTGAGATTGGTGTAATGACACTAGAAGACAAACTAAATGCTAGAGATGACATGAGAATGTAAAAAGACAACCAGTGAATTACACAAATGTCATTTGTTTTATAAATAATGTTTGCACGTGTCTCTCACCCTTCCTGCTGTCTGGTGACAGCGATGGAGTCCGTGTCGGAGCTTGCGCGTTGGTGTGTTGATGCAAGCACTTGTGACCGTGTCATGCTGCTCTGTGATTGGCTACTGAAAGGCACCATCCTGTGCTCCGGCGACTCAGGCAGCTGACCCAAGTTATGATGGGAACGACTCTTCATCCTGGGGTTGGAGCTGCTGCTGAACCCTGGATAGGGCGGTTCGGGAGGAACAGAGATCCGACTTGAACTCTTGCTGAGGGAGATCTCAGAGTAGGACATCCTCTTGTAGAGTTCAGGGTCAGAGCTGGGGGACAGACTAACTGCACCCATCCCATCAGAATACTGCAGACTGCTCAGAGGAGAGTTCTCTGCAGGGGAAAAGGATGGCCAAGAAAAGAGCAAGAGTTAAATCCAAGAACTTTGATTTGCATGGCATTTCTGCGTTCACACAAAAAAGAAAGTTCTCCATTATGGCTTGTATTTACTCTAGAGTGCATTTTCAAACCTGAAACTTTCAGTTTAATGCCAATTCTTTAAGAGCAGCCTGAGGACAATGGGCCTTTTGGAAGACTTCCCAATTTTCTCAAGGCCTCTCATTTCAAATGAGCTTTTCTCATTTTGTTTAATAACTCATATTCTGCCTGAAACCAAAAGTATTACCAATATTTCTGAATTATGAAAATTAAACATAAGAAGTTCTCAAGTGGTCTTTCTTCTGTCTTTATAATTGTGCTCTCATCTCAAAAGAAAAATGGAAAACAGAATATGATTTGTTTAATATTACAACATTTTTATTCTAAGTAAATTTATTAAATGCTGCTCAAAAGTTTGAGGTCGGTAAGTTTTTAAAAATATTTTATTTGAACAAAAGTACAGTAAAACAATAGCATTGTGCAATATTTATTCCCTTGATGGAAAACCTGAATTTTCAGAATCATTACTTTTCAGTCTGCAGAGTCACATGACCTTTTAGAAATCATTCTAAAACGATGGTATATATTTGAATTTTTTTTTTCAGGAATATTTGATGAACAGAAATTTTAAAAGCAGCATTTAATTGGAAAAAAAAATTATAACATTATAAATGTCTTTATTGCAATTTTTGAACACTTGAAGACACCTTTATGAACAAAAGCATTCATTTCTTTAAAAAAAAATCCAAACTAAAAGGGGAAAATAAAAATGAAGAAATCAATTATAATCTATATTATAATCTATATCTACAATATTTATGGTGGTTTTGTGTTTTTTTAAATCATAAAGAGTAAAACCGAAAAATCAATGTTTGGGTTTTTTTTCAATTGCCAGTTTATTTCCTCTTTTTTCTCACCCAGGTCCTGCAGTTCTTGGTTGTTTTGTCTGGCTTTCATGTGCAGGTGGAATTTGTACTGAGCCGAGCACAGGTGCAGCAGATACTGGCAGCTCTTTTGACTATCCGTCTGAAACAGATGTTTGATCCCGTCCGAAGTGTTCTGCAAACAGATCTTCTTTTTCTACCATACAGAAACACAAAGAAATATGGTGCGTTACTGACACTCCAAATGATTCCATGTGGAAACAGTCTGAAGCAGAACCTCTTTGGTTTTTCTGGGAAACTCCAGCACGGCTGTGTGATTTCCACTAAATGTAAACATGCAAATTTAAACATCTTACCGTGAAAGAGATCTTCTTGGTATCCCTCCAGGGGAACCTTAGCACAGGGGTTCGATTTCCATTCAGGACCTCGAAGATAAGGACACCTTTCGAGTAAATGCCCAGCATGATGCCGGTCTGGGATCTCTTCTCTGGAAGCACACGATGGAAGTGAACTCCATATTCCGGCAGTCTCTGGCACACCTTTACATAACAAAGAAATGACGAGACAGATCTAATCACATGCAGTCTACAACAACAGCTATTAGGAAAGAAAATTTAACTGAATCAAAAACATTAAAGTCCATTTATTCCCAATTATTGACTGCACTTATCTCCTTAAAAAAAAGAAACAACTGACGTCTGTGAATGTGTACAACCAAGTTCCAAGAACAACTTTTGGTTTTGCATCTGCTCAGATTCAAAATGCTGTAATCAAGAGCATCTGAGAGAAAACAGACTGCAGCAATCTACGCTTATTCAAGTCAATTACGGACGTTTGGTCAAACAGGAAGCTCTGTCTAGAATCACACAGAAGGATTGATGTGTTTCGTTCCTGACCTTGAGGAACTCAAGTTCGGCCTCCTGCTCTGAAGCGTTGTAGTATGAGCTGTGGAGTTTGGGTAGTTCTTCTTTAATGGTGGTCTGATCAATCTTATCCAGAACCGAAGCAGGGAGGTAGTGCTCCGTTCTGAAATATGTCTTTCCGTGAAGCTGATGGAACAAAGGGGAGAATACAATAAGATGATGCTCAGATGGTAAAGATAAAGTCTAGATATAGAATTGAAGATTCTTTTTTTAATAAAAAAATAGATACAATGCACTTTGGGTAGATATAAAATAAAATAAAAAATAATAATTTGCAAAAATCTCAAACAAAATATTATTCTATTTTTTTTCAGATGTTCTTTGTACCTCAGTCTGATAGTCCCCAAACTCTGCCTGCAGTGCCAGAGATGCCAAAATCATGGCATTTTCAAAGTCACAGCGCACCCGCTCCTCTAAGATATCCTTCCGCAGCTGTAAGTAGTACTGGTGTTTGGTCATTGTGTGTCTATAAAAAACAATGTTACTTAATTATTTTGGGTTAACTGACATGCTAATTTAAATATTTGTTCATAAGTATGGAGTCAGAAAGAATTTTTTCATTTAGATTTTTTTTTTTTTTTTAATGTAACATTTTTATTCTACAAGGACACATTAAATTGATTAAATGTGACATTAAAAAAATTGTTTCACTGTCACGGTCCTTCAAATAAATGTTGTTCTTTTTAACTTATTAAAAACAAAATTAACTTATCAAAGAATGTTGAAAAACTTTTACATTTTCCACAACTATATTAATTAGTGCTAAGAAAAGTGTTTCTTGAAAATAGTAAATGGTTAATGTAAATATTACTGTTTTACTATGATTTAAATCAAATAAATGTAGCCTTGGTGAGCATAATATCACTGCACTTTATGTGCATGAAATACACTTGAATTCAAAACAGTAAATCAAACCTAACCCTGAGCACCAGCACATGTTGGGGCATGTGTGAGCGAACAACGTAAGCCAAAACGAAGATGCCAAAGGTGGATGAAGTGAGAAAATGTACCGACCACAAATATCTTTTTGTTTAGCTATTTCAAACTATTTCCTCGAAAACATATTTTTGCAACATAACTGAGGCCCACTGTGAACTGGTTTATATTTTCTCTGTGGTGTCCTAACAAGAGGAACACGTAACCACATACATTTCTAAAGTTGCAACAATAAAATGAAAACCGTTGTAAAAGCATTTGGCTTTCTAGCTACATTTCTGATAGCAAAGACTGCATTTGATTTAATGCATTATTTTGCAATTTATAAAAAATCTGCTGACTCATGAGAAATCAACTATTTTTAGTCTCTGATTATGTCCATTTAGCTCTTACTGGATCAGACTGACATCATCCTGAAAGAACTTGATACGTAGAAACAGATTAAAATTGACATCCGACTTCTTTTTCCTCGGGTCATCCTTCCAACCGTCAGGCGCCACCTTTGAAAGTTTGGCATCAGGTTCAACGAAGAAGAACTCGTCATCTAAAAAGAAACAAAAAAAAGGAAAGAAAGATAAAAAAAAGGATTATGCTAAAAGAGTTCAATGCAGCATAACAAGTAAAGCAGCCTTTGGTTTGGGAGGCATGAGTCAGAGGACTTAATGAACCATCTGTGGACACAAACCACCCATGTCCATTAGAGCCGTGACTAGAGGAGTCACGCAGGGGCAGAACGTCAGGAAGAGAACAACAGAGTCATTTATTCTGTTGTATTTACACACTTCATGATCAAACAGCTCTGTTTACCTGAACAGGTACATATAACATAAGCTGCAATAAATCATCCAGTGAGCATTTCAAGGAAATTCTTCCTAAATGCCATTCAAAAGAGGTAATTAAAATGTATGAGTAAAAAGATATTAATAAATTCTACATGGAGCTTTCATTTAGACTTAACAAAAAACAAGAAAACACAAAACTGTAGAAAATTTAATTTCTCACTTCTTTTTGTATCAGACAAAGAGGTACACAAAATACAAATGTGAGCAGAAAGGAACTGGTTTTAAAGGAAGATGGTTTATGCACCTTTAAGGTAGGCAAGACTGAAGAGATGGTGCTCAACCAGCCCAATGTGAGCTACGACCATGTCCAAAACATCCTTACAGACCGCCTTCACATCGCAACAAAGCTCCAACTTCTGCCCATTCAGTAAAACCACCCCCACCTTCCTCTGACTCTCATCCACCTTCCCACGCTTGTTCAGCTGAAACACATGCAAAAATGATAAATGCATACATACAGTATACACAAATACGTAGCAGTTTAAAGCAAAGCAGATTAGCTCTCTTACCATTATGGATGAAGGAACGGTTAAAACCACAGTTGGCTCGCTGCTCATCCTCACAAACTCGGGGCCAAACAAATTCTACAACAAGAACAAAACACATTGTAAATGTACCACAGAGTTAAACTTCTTTTTTTAGTAAGAATTCAAAGTGATTCTGCTTTCTCATTCAGAAAATGTATTTTTTTCATGATTTACACTGTAACTTGAATAAACTGAATTCAATCTGAATTACGTCTTTTATTTCTTCAGTTCTGCATCATTCATGCTTAAACATGCAAGTAACTATGAACTGAATTCAGCATGGATTACTCAATGCCAGTTATAGTGTGAATAGTGCAAATCTAAAGTGAATTCAATGTGAATTCAGAAGGACTAGGTAGTTATTCGATTCACAAGTGAATTAAATCTGAATTAAATGCACTTAGACATATTCTATCTGAATTCAGGTAAACTGGATTACTTTACTTTTTGTCGTTTACACAGTAACTTGCATAAACTGAACTGAATCTGAATTTAGTAGACCTCAATTCTTTTGCTTTACATGAAGCCTGCATAAATAAGCATTCAATGCAATTATACAATTACTTCATGAAAGTTTTAGTGTGAATGAAATGATGATCTGGATTACATTTTCTTTGATTATTCATAATGAAACAAACTCAATCTGAACTCAGATAAACTGGATTAAACTGGATTATTTTGTCATAAACATTATAATGTATAATGTGAATTCAATCTGAATTCAGCTCCAATGCATTACTTTAGATTTGCGTGGATGAAGGCCTGCTTCCAAAGGACTGTTGTGAAGGGGCTCAGCCAGGTTCAGTATGGAGGTACGGGGGTCTTCGCTGGGATAGATGGAGGCTCTAGACAGCCGGGCCTGGAGCCTGTGTAACTCTTCCTGACGCTGGATCAGAAGTTCTGGGCCGGACAGCACATCCTGACCAGCCTCAAAAAGTCTGGACACAAGGCAAAACCAGAAAGGTGTTTGTAAGTGTAGTAATTCTGTGCATTTTCACTGCTTTGAAATTATTTATTTTTGCTCAAAAAAAAAAATATTGCACATTTCTAAATACAGATCATAAGATGGAAAGGTGAAAAGGAATCCCTTAAAATATCTTTCACTTGCTAGCAGAATGAGTGTGAAGCATTGGGTGTTACGTAAGCACTCTGGCATGCCACCCAATAGCAGAGCCAGCTGGTTGCTGTGGGTGACCAATGGCGGTGCTCTTTGCCTTGGGCATCCTCAGGGAATCAATTTACTGAACTGCTCTACAAAACAGGAACACCTGGCAACCCTTGTCTTGACTGCATCACTGCCAAAATCTACTGTAAGGAAGAGCAGTGCTGGGTAGTTCAGCTGGTTAACCAGCAGGGGGAGAAGTAGAATCACCGACTGGACGAGAAATACATAAAATGGGAGTTTTTACAGCATTCACACTGACTTTTGGGAGGTGGCCAGGGAAAATAAGAATAAAACGCAACAAAAGCTACTGGGAGATCACTGGCAGAGCTGTTAATGGCAGAGAACAAGGGAAAACAGTAGGATATAAAAGTGCAAAGTATCTAACATAGACTTGGCCTTGCGATTATACAATAGTGATGACATAATTCAAATGCTCATTTTAAATCAACTTCTGTTATAATACAGTTATAAGCAGAACACTTTTTCCATAATCTAAATAACACACAAAAAGACCTTAAAAGTTATATCCTAGCAAGGACAGCCCAGAGGCGCAATGATTCTCATATTAAGACACTTATATTTATAGCATACTTCCTTTAACTCCCACAGAAACCTGTTGACACTTTAATTGACATTATTTGGCTGATTTATAAGCCTTTCAACTTATGAGAACCATGTGTGTTCAAAATAAAAATGTTTATAATATTTGTGAAGATTTGTGAACTTTATTGCTTGAAGACAGTTTTAAATCTACATTATGCTGCACACACACTATCTACAATACTACACACTAACCCAAACCTTACTCTTAAAGCAAGGGAAACATATTTACATCACTTTTACCCATAATTGTGCCCCCCCATAGGCAGGTTTTGTGCGGTTTGTAATCATTTCTGGGGGCAATTTTGTCTCCAGAGTAAAACCACACACACACGCTCATTCTGCTAGCACACACACATAGCTGCGGTTCTTGTAACCAGAACTAAACTTGAACAGGATGAGAGGAAATGAACTCAGGAAGGGTTTAGATTATCATTAACTTGGGCTGGGGTCCACAAAAGACCTCAAGAAAGGGTCAGCACAGACAGGACGTGCATGATTGATCAACACGAAGCAGCAAACATCAAAGAAAAATACCTGTGTCTCTGTGCACTGCTGAGCGAAACGGCATCATGCTCTGACAGGCCGACCTGAGAGCTGTATCGCCTCAAATCTTCTGGCTTCTTAGCTGTAGAAAGTTATGAAACAAATGCATGTAAACTATATGCCTTGCACAGAAATATGCATATAAAACATAAAAAACAATTTTATGTACCCTATATGAACCGGATGGTCATCAATAAGTGAATTCAGATGACATCCACCCACATTTGGCCACAGCATTGAAATGACTCACATTGCATTCATAAATGCTGTTATGTTCTCAGATTAACTTTATATTCAAAAAAATATTTTTTTTATGTATATTGTAACATTTTTTTTTTTTAATTAATGAGTAACAAGCTGTCATAGTATAAGAGGCCAATTTAAAAATTCAAAAAGCAATTCTAAAGTTTCTAATTAGATAAAAACCCAAAAATTTATTTAGAGTTGACACTGCCAAAAATGACTGATGATCGTTATCAACATCAAATAGTGCTTTACATTACACTGCACCAAGGTTTCCTAAAGTTGGATTTGTGAGGTGATGAAAAGCTAATGATTAGTTAAATAATACAATTTCAAAATCAAAATATTTGTATGGGATTTCCATTTTCTGTGTATTTATTGTCACCTGACTAGTGGCTGGTGTGTGCTGTTTTATATATATAAAATTTGCATCATGTCATCTATTATAAAAGTGACTGTAATCTGATTATGTGCACTTTAAAACTGATTATAGCCTAATCACAATTACTTAATTTTTGGAATCTGATTACGCAATCCAGTAGAGTTACTATCCAGCACTGAACCTAGAAATACTCTATGCGCTTGTTCTATAAAAAAAAAATTAAGGTCATTACCATAACCTTGTCTGTAGTCGGGGTCTGACGATGTCACAGAGGGGCTTTCGCTGGAGGAGCTGTAGTCGCTGTGGTATCTTCTGTGAGTATGCAGGGGATCTTAAAAAAAATTAATAAATAAAAATTAAAATTAACGCAAAAAAACAGTCATAAAATGCAAATTCCTGTACATTCCATATTGTAAGAATTTAGAACAGCACATTCAAATACTTGAGCTAAGCTTTTAATCTTCTTTTTTTAGGAAAATCATAGACAGCCCTGCTCTCACCCTCTGCTTAATTATTCAAAAGAGTACTTATTGCTTTCTAAAACATTCATGTCACACTTTCAGTCTTTTAAAACATGTCTATGGAACAAAACTGCTTCTATGTCCCCATGACTCAATGAATCAGAAAACTAATCCTCATATTCTCAGACATGGTCTGTTATTATTATCATAGTGAATACAGACACTGAAAACTGTGTTATAGATTATAACCATCATTGTGGGCACTGATAGGAGTTTGGAAATGCGCCGGGGGAGTTTCCAAAAATTCTTATACAGTATTTAATAATGTACGCTTTCGGTATGAACAGGCAGACAAATCATGTTCTTTAATGCATCCTGATTTATGGTCTCAAATGAAGGTATGTGCACAAGAGTGATGTTTTAATACTCCACTGCAGCCCTTCAAAAACACTGAAGAATAGTATGAACACCATATGGAATCTTTCATCGGTATGCTCAGTTTTCAAACAAAAAAACCTTTACAGCTGAAGACAGAAGACCTCAAACCTGAAAAAACCACTTCAGGCTGACTCAATAAATGTTAACAAGGCTCTGGATTAACGAGCGACAGAACTGAGGAATTAGTTTAATACTGAAAAAATAAAATAAAAATGATCACCAACATATGGTTATATTGTTAATTTTTTTTTTTTAATATATAACAATCATATTAAACTAACTTAATTCTAATTGTATTTTATTTAAGCTAAAATATATATATACTACAAATTATTAAAAATATACAGTACATAATATATATATATTACATTTTTTTGTGTGTGTATCTATCTATATATACACACACTCACTCTCTATTTAAAATGTACTCACTCATTTTAATGCAAATAAAATTGTATTATAGTATAGTAATATATGATAAAATAGGCATTTGTGTAATTCAAAGTAATTTTTATTGCTATTAATGGTAACACTATATTTTGATAGTCCACTTTAGATATTCGACCAACAGTACGGTAAGTAACTTTGCAACTCCATGTCAACTAGCAGTCATTAGAGTATTAGTAGACTGTCTGCTTAAAATTTCCTAACACTTTATTTTGATGGGTCCACAACACACTACATACTGACTATCAGAAACTTTACAAGTATATGTCAACTTATTCTACTAACCCTAAACCTACCCTAACAGTTTACTCTGAGAGTTAGTAGACATGTAGTTGTGAATTAATGAGAATCATTTGACATGTAGTTACTTATAGTTAGTAGAATGTCTAAATGGACTCGATGGATCGAAATAAAGTTTAACCCTATTAATTTTAAATTGTTTCTTAAATTAGCTTGTTTGATTTAATGATGTGTGTATGGTTGGTCCTACATGTTCTCTGTAAGAAACATTACAGTCCCTGTCTGTTTGTTCTCAGTCAAATTATTCCTCAGTTTGCATTTCCAGATCAGGCTCAGGTAGGAAACTCTGAATCATTGACTCAGCTTTACTTAGTGATGTAATGCGCACACTCACACACACACACAATCTAAACTTCAACTGAGGCTTGACAGCATCCCCTGTGTGTGGTGTGTTACCTCTGTGCAATATTTGACAACTCTGTCAGGACCAGAAAATCAAGTCCATGCACTTCAATTACTGAATGCTGCATATTTAGCATTACCAGAATTCCTGAAGGATTTCTCAAGCCAGGAGTTTCCGAACGCCAGAGTTCAAAATTCACAAGAACAATGAAGCTTTCGTCTCATGCTCAACTGACTGCTCTCCTCAGTAAACAATTAGTTCAACCTCGAGTGAAACTTCCAAACAATGACAATTATGTAAAGCAATCAAACATTTCCACGTAAACACACTGGAGCAAACGCAACCACTCGTCTTTCTCTGAAACCACCTTGAAATGTTGATGATGAAGATGCGTAAACAGTTTGATAAATTCAGTGAACCAGCCAGTCCGCTGACTTAAACGAAACCACGTGCTCATGGAGGAAATATAGATGAATAAACAGCATTCTTGACCCATACCACTGTGTGCTCGTTAGGCCATTTATATATATATATATATATATATATATATAAATAAATTGTTACAGTGTAATTATACATTTAAATACTGAGTTTCTATTTTTTTGAGTGAATAAATGAAACTCTTTATTCATTCATTCATTCATTCTACATTATGTACGCAACTAAGTCCGTCCAGTGGAGATTTTTTATTGCACTGTAAGACAGAAATTGGCTTAAATTGACTGAAATTACTTTTTTTTTGAGACCTGAAGTGCATCACTTTGAGGTATGGATGAGTAGAGTAGAGTAGAGTAGAGTAGAGTAGAATAGAATAGAATAGAATAGAATAGAAACAAAAAATTTAATTAAAATAAAAAAAGTCAGTCACAGATTTGTCCTTCATTCATTAAAAAACTACTAAAATCAATAAACAGATTTATTTTTTTTATTAATACGGAAAATATTTTCAGTAATTCCCATTATTCTCTATATTAAACTGTAAAATCATTGTTTATTTAACAATACATCATAAATTAATATGATGTATACTTGCAAAAATAAGAACAATCCTAAAACTATGTAGAGACAGAAATGACATGCAGTCGTGTAAATAAGGCAAATAACAGGCGATTTAGTTTGTTTAACTAAAAAGCAAGGTATAGACCTGCTCTATATGAAGGGTAACCTTAAATGACTTCTGTTGTAATCTGGTGCTATATAGAAAATTAAATAAAATTAAATAAAATTAAATTAACTTGACCTTCCAGGGGGAAGGGGGAGGGTTGGGTACCATTGCCATAATATAAATGGCAGGGGAAACACTGTTCTCTGATCAGTTTCACTCTGCAAATGTCTACAGGAGGACCTGGCACCCCTTGAAATGGGTGTTAAAAACAACTGTACAAACACACACAAAACTAAACACTTAAACAGACACGCAAACACATTCTACTTCGACTACAATGGAAAGCGCTGCCCACACGGTGCAGTTATCAGTGGCTGGTGGGAGTTTGGCGGGTTGTGAAGTGAGTCACCCAGCGTATCCTCAGAGCGGCCCATGATAACATCCACCACACTGGAGCTATGACAGCACGTCTGCTAAAAGCCTCTGAAGACAAGTTTGGAGCTGTCGCATTAACTCCCTCAAGTGTGCACATTCTCTCGGCTCGTAATTTATTTTACAACTCTTTTTGTGGAGAGAAAACCTGTGAAATGGACAGAAAAAAAAGGAGGAGTGCATTAGGAAGCAGGACAGCGTGTTCTGCCACAGGCTGCACGCATCACGTCCTGTCAAACAAATCAATTTTCTGCTCAGTTTCATGCCACTTTGCAGACGTGGGATCATTCCATAGGAAATGCCTCTGGATCCACGCCAACCACAAGCTGAATGATAGTGATGAACGAGATCTGCCAAACTTCTGTGTTGTTTTGTTGATGACTCGACACAGAGCTCTATGCAGTTCCTATACATGTTCCTGGACCGTAATAGTGGGACATATTTATCTGGAATGCCTCATTTATGAAAAATTCTGTGTAAATTGTTTGCAAAGTGATTCATTCAAATGTGACAACATGCGCATCAGTAGTGTTAAAAACAATTTACATGGACATTTGTTCTGCTCAAGTTTCGCAAATGGCCTATTGTTGTGTAATTCGGTGTCTGTTCAGCCAAAAAAAATTGGAAAACATGAATTTATGAATAATATTCGGTATTCAAAAAGGTACAAAAAGATGACATTTATTAATTCTGACCAAAATAAACTAAAATAAACTAAAATAAAATAAATAAATAATTCATATTCAATAGGGTCCCCAGTGTCCAGAAAGAAAGAAAGATAACAAAAAAGATATTAAAATAAAAATTAAATGAATAAAAGAGGCGGCATGCACATTAAATAAACAATTAAGTATCCAATAGTCTATATGCTAGTAGTGTCAAATGATTAATCACATTCATAATAAAAGTTTGTTTATGTAATATATGCGTGTATATTAATTATGTATTTTTAAATGCACATACATATTTAAAATATTTACATATAATTATATGTAATATAAAAATAGATTTTTTTACTTAAATATATGCATGCATGTGTGTGTATTTATATAAATAATAAATGTACATAGTAAATACATATATTATGTGAACAAAAACTTTTACTATGGATGTAATTAATCGCAATAATCTTTTGACAGCACTACTATATATCAGGATATTTTAAATATCCAATAACCTTTATACCTATAACTTACATTGAATAAAATAAATAAAGAATCAATATAACATTCATATATATTGTGCATTCCTAGAGTCAACCCTGACTATGGTTCTATGGTCCTAGAAAGTGGACAAAGAACACTGTCCACTTTCATTGGACAACACTTGACAAACATCTGCAAGTGAAGGGCAGAACAGATGGTCTCCCAGTGGATGCTGGCTCCTGACTGTTGGATCTGCCAGCAGCGGATGACCTCACATCTTGTAAGTCGGCCATCAGAAGCTCAGAGGATCGGTACGTGCAGGTGGACAGGTCACACACATCAACGCCACCGCAGCATCTTCTGCCAAATTACTTTTCAGGCAGGAAAACACCCACATTTTAGTCTTATTCCATTGTTTGCTCTTTTCCCTACTCTCACTTTCCCCAATCCTGCTTGCTCTTCACCACTTCCTCATGTTCCTTGCCTGATTCCAGTAACTTTGTTTCTCCTCTGATCTTGACGTTTTAGAGGCCCAAAGCAGTTTGGACTCATATACTGGTGATTATTGCCACTAAAAGCCTTGCATGCAAATGGATTACAACTTAAAAAGACATAAAAAACAAAGGAAGAGGAAAGGAACAAGGGATTAATAGGGTGATTACAGCCTGATGAGGACAAAAAGCACAAAAGTGTTTCGGGAGTGAAGCGCTTTTCATTAGAGCTGAAGAGGTTCGCTCATTAGAGTCGCTTTGTTTCGCGCTGATTTTAAGAGGAAGGTCAGAGTTTTACTAGGAAAGTGGAAAAAGCTTCCGTTCTGACTTGTATATCCTCTTGTGTTTTTACTGTGTTTTTCAAGATCAAACATAAAGACATGAAAGCCTTATGGCAAAAGTTTATCACATCTTACATAAACTTTACAATTTGAAGTTGAAGTGTCTCTCACATGAACTGCTTATGAATTAAAACTCTGCCTCTCAACAGATTTGTAAAAAATGACACATACACTGATAAACTGTTGGTCACGTCGGTGAGCAGAGCTCTCTCAATTTGATCTCTGGAGAAAGTTCAACTCCCCGGAGAGCTGTAGATATGCATGATGTTGCATAGATAAGATCTGATCAGATCCTTTCTGTGAAACTACAAGCAGATAAGATCGTGACAGGTCACATAATCACAGAAGAAATGCTCTGCAAAAGAAAGAGCTGAGGAATGAAGAAGTGGTGGAGTTTTACGTGAGATCTGGGAAGTGTCTCCACAGCTCAGAGTTTCCTGAAGCTCTGCTTGAGCGTGGGAGAAGTGTTTGAAAAGCTTTTAAATCCAAATGACCTTTGACCTGCAGGGTGAGAGATCTCCCATAAAGCGTAATCCATGCAGATGGACTGAGCTGTAACATAAAATAATCTCTTTCTGCTCTCATCCCTGCCTGCTCAAGTAATAGACAGCTTCTCGTGTCAAAAGAACATGCCTTTAATTACTGTCTCTAAGTTCAGCAAACTCCAAAACAACCAATGCACCTTCCTTGACTTTAATATGTATGTTTAGTGAAGAGTTTCTCTAATGAGGGAGGATCACAAACACCGAGATGGGAGTGCAAACTTGACAAAGTGCAAACTTGCACAATTAAAAAAAAAATAATAATTAAAAGATGAATTACGCATAAAATTTGGTATCAGAGTTAGCATTGCTTTTGTTATTCTATAGATGAGTCAATCTAATTAAAACATGTCAGTGCTACTTAACTTTAAATTAATAAAAAAAACAGCAATGTTACATAATTAAGGCTTTTTCAATGTGCCAAAAATTCTGAAAATAAAATGAAATAAAATGCAATATGGAAATTTGCACCATGATTCTAATTAAAACAAGCCAATCATATTTAACTTGAAATAAAAAAAGAACAACAATGTGTAAACATAAGATGTTTGCCATGTCACTGTCACTCACCATGATTCTAAATTAAACATGTCAGTCATATTTACCATAAAAAAACAGTGTCATATAATTAAGCTTTTTTTGCTACATGTCAAAAATTCTAAAAAAATAAAATAAAATAAATAAAATCTGTAAATTTGCACTACGATTAATATGAGTAATACGAGTAATATTAAAAATAATATAATTTAGAAAAGATAATTTATTAAAAATAATCAAATTGGGATCAGAAAGCATGAATGAGAATCTTGTTTAAATTCATAATTGAGAGAAACAACAACTAATTAAAATTAGGATCAGATTATGCACCATAAATAAATTAGAATCTTTAGAGAAGAAAAAAAACAAACAAACAAATAACAAGATAACCATCTAATTTCTAAAATAATTGAATGAGAAACATCTTCAGATTCACGAGGCATGGTTTCAAAAGTTAAAAATTTGAGAGTGAAATCGAAGCTGGCGCACATATTTGAAATACCAGGTGACACTGACATCCAACATGCAGGTTCTTTCGATTTTACCGCATTACAAAGATGACAAATTCATTTCAAACATGACATTCAAGAAGACAGAAACAACAGAAAGAATGCAAAGCACAGCACTTGATGATGATTTTACACTACACACCACGAGAAAGTAAGCGATAAAGATGCAAACTACAGAGCTGAGGAACACAACACACAAAACAGGGTCAAAACAGCACATTTTTGTGGCTCAACAAATGATCCCTGCTCCACTGCATTCATTCGCAGCAAATGAAGGCACTAAAACAATCAAAATATGCACTCTTTGTGGACTCTGCTCTAATAGGGCTGGACATTCCTTCTCTTCAGGATTGTGGGTAATGCGGCCCATTATTGTCAGGAAAATGAGTCCGGCTCATGTTTACACAAGCAGATGGACAGACGGCTCGATACACACAATCTTGTTTTCCCTCAGAAAAGCAATATGATGGCACAAATTCATCTTACACATTAGAGAACATATAACTGAAAACAGGATTTTCCTGCCTTTTTTGTAGTAAAAGAGTTCAGTATTTATTTCATTTATTACTAAAAAAATCTTACAAAAAGAAAGCACTTGTGAAAAACCTTTGGCATAAAAAAATAAAAATATTACATTTTAAGTGGGGAAAAAAAGTGACAAAAAAAAAGTGTAGCATATTGTCCCTTTAAAAAAACGACAGCGTCAGACAGAAAAGCTTAATGGATCCATGAGCCAGAGTAAAGCCGCACGGACTGGGAAGAGAATGTCTTTGGTTCGGAGCTCGACCGTGGTAAAAATAGCAGCCAAACAGCTTGCGGCTCAGTTCAGGGCCAGGTCGGATAGAAAAGCCTGAGGTTTATTATTATGAAGCAAAGCTTCACTCCATCGAGAAAATGTCCAGATGGAGGCCAGGCGAAGGATGTGTACATGTATGTGGGACATATGAAGAATTCGACGTCTCTTAGACTGCAAGGCGGCAATATGACAAGAAGGAAGAGACACATTATATAGGAGCATAAATTTAATTAGCATAAATTTTTGCTACTGTATTGAACACAGATTTTCAGTCAAGCAGGCCTGAAATGTTCAGACAGTTTATTTAAATGCGAAAAGCAATGCACTCACTCTCTCACTCTATATTTGTATAGTTTCAATCAACAAATAAATATAGTAACAACATGATTCATTTTACTACTATTAGCAATAAATATTTTTTCTAAATACAATATTAAATTCAATAAATAAAACATTTAGTTAAAATACTATGTTTTTATCTAAACTACTAAAATTTTAAACTAGTTATAGTTAGTATAATTATTTAGATGACAATTCTTAATGTTAAATATTTAAATAAAAACGAATTTATTAATTAAAGCAATAATATAATTATTAAAATCATATTTATTTAATTGGAATTAAAATATTGTTACTAATTAGTATTTTTTTTTCTATATACAATAAATAAAATATTTTATTAAAATACAATATTTTAAAAAAATAATACAATTAAAATAAAAATCTGGATTTTAAAACAGCCTTATATTAAAATAAAATTAATAAAACATAACTAATGTTAGATAATTCTGAAGGTCTTAATATATATATATTTTGTTTTGTATTTGTATTTAAATAAAATCTATTTTTAATTAAAACAAAAAATATAATTATTAAAAGAGCAATTATTTTGTAAAATATAGTCTTTAAAATATTAAAAAGAAATAATAAAATTAAATATCAAATTAAATTACATTAAATTACATTAGATTAGATCAGATTACATTACAAACTCAACACAACTCAACTTTACATTTCAGTCATCCCCAAAGTTGCATAGTCAGCTACTTTTTATTAGTCATTTGGAGTGAACATTTTCAAAAGGGCAGCTTGACTGATGTATAACTACTTTAAATGAGTTTCCCCAACACTGGAAAGTTTTGAATGAAAAGCTAGCGGAAAATGGCGAGAGACCCAGAGAGAGTGAACGACTAAAAGACTAAAAGCTTGCATAAGTATGTGAGCTTTGAAGGCCTAGAATTATCCATCTCTCTAATTAGTTCCAGGAATCTGGAGCCCTCAGCCAGTCTGAGTCATAAAGAATCTGGCAACACGCCGCACGCGCAAAGCCACGCAAAACCCATTCATAACCCTGTGTTCACTCCCACCACACACAAACACCTCAGCTCTGCGTGCCGTGAGATGCGTGACTGTTACTGCACAAGAGCTTAAAGCTTCAGCAGAGCCAGAAGTTCATTTGAAACACACACGATCCATGGCTGCTGCTGTATCTTCTGATAGTAACTGCATTTTAGTTGAGTCACAATCAGTAGCTTATATAAATACACAGTGGTTTTAACCACTGTTAACCAGCTTGGTAAAATCTGTCACATCAACTTTGGCGTGAAGCCTGTAGAATTAAACATTTACTGCCACATGACTGAAACTGGTACAATTAGTTTCTGTGACTTCTCGTGACGTCACCACTATGACATGCTAACATACAGGCTGTTGAGCAACACGGGGTTAAATGTTTCACTGCAACCTTTTGATTACAAACACCAATTACATCAGTGAAGTGAGCATCTGATTCATACTGTACACAAAAATGGCTCAAACCACCAGCTCCATTCTGACAACTAGCTTTGCACAGCTCACAACAAACAAAGTCTTGTGAGTTTGAGGAAAAACTAATCCTGGATTTGGATTTTCTGATCACAAAATCTCTAAAAACATTTCTGCTAATTTACAGAACCACAGACATTGTTTGCATTTTCCTCCATGCATTTTTTACACAAGTGATTCTCACAAAGCCTGACAATAATATTTAACAAAGAAAAAATAAAAATAAAAATAAAAAATATATATATATTTATTATTAGTATTATTATATGATATATTATTATATTAATATTTTAAATAATACGCAAAATAAAGTCTACATGTACAATACTGATCAATAAATTTTGATTATGACTGACAAAGCCCATCAAAAATACAGTAATACTGTAATACTGTTTTCTATGTTTTATACATTTTTTAAATGTTTAAATCTCTGAAAAATCAGAAGATTTGTACAGAATACACAGAAGATTTCAGAAGTTTCTTTTCTGCTCAAAAACATTTCTTCTTATAATCAAAATTGGAAATCAATGTTTTTTCCATAATGCTCAATATTTTTATGATAATATATATTTTTTAAAAGTTTAAATTATTATTCATCACAAAAAGAAAAAGAAAACTCTACATTTTAAATAAAATAAACACTGACAGTGTATGGGGGGGGGGGGGGAGTAAATAT
>JAUMHE010000077.1:3619278-3629667 GCA_032359235.1 Enteromius mattozi
ATATAAATAAAATAAACTGGCTTAATTTTGTTTATGCAAAAGGTCTTTTTTGTAAAACATGACTGGAACATTTTTTTTGACACGTTTCTTGAGATTTATTACTGTGGAATCAACTATTTCAAATAATCTCACCCCAAACAGTGACTAGTAATTTTACATTCCAGTTTTTGGCCATAATAAATCTATATACAATGTGCAGACATCAGCGATTGTAAGAAAATCAGGTTATATAAGAATACATCACCTCAGCCTCACTAAGAGAACATACAAGTATCTCAGTCTCAGTACTCACCATCCATGGCCTGTTTGAGCGCTTGCAGTTTCTTGTGCTTCTCTCTGATGCGGTCGTAAGCGCTGTTGAAGGCCGAGCCGACGGACTGACTTGAATGGTGATGGGCCTTCTTGACATCTAGGCTCCCAAACTCGGAGTACCGGGAGTCCCTGGACTTGGATGATGACTTGTGTCGACCGGCCGAGCGGGTGCTCAGGGCGCTGCTGCCCCTGCGGGCATCTTCCAGGGCCCCGAAGCGGAGCATATCCGGGTCGAGGCAGGCCAGGTCTGCTGAGGAGGCCCAGCTTTTGTTTCTCTGATGGGGGTGTGAATGCTGGTTCACCTCCAGGGGCCGGCCACGCTGCTGCAGCTGTAGCCGTTGATGGTAGAGTTCGGCAGAGGATTCGGACCCAGCGTGATACTCTGAAGGAGGGTATGGACTGAGACCCTCGTCTGCTCTGACAAGGTCCTGAATGGGAAGAGAGCCCATAGAGCGACTGAGCCCACGGTTCAGGTTGGCCTGCTCTTGGGTTCGTGCTCTGTAACGCTCCAGCACACGATGGGCGGCACTACGGCCTAATTGGGAGAGAAAAAACAAAAAACAAAACACAAAGTGGTTAAATATCAAGAACTTGCAAAAGTATAAAGTTCAGAAATTCCTTTAATATGCTAATTTGCAGATCAGAAAACATTTCTTACTACAATGAAAGTTAAAAAAACAGTTGTGCTCCTTAATATTTTTGTGAAAACAATATTTTTTAAGAATTAAATTAATTACATTTGTTTTGAAAATGTAAATTTTTGTAACATTATAAATCTCTGTCACTTTTGATCAATTAATGCATTCTAATATTTTATATCTATTTATTGAAAATATTAAGTGTCTTACTGAACCCAAACTTTTAAACAATAATGTAGGGAGGGAGATTTTTTTTTTTTAATAATGTTTAAGCTTTTTTTATAATTTTTTTTTAACATTATTTCCATTACTTTATGATTGTCATTATGTAAAACAGTTATACACTTATTTTTATACCTAAAATCAACATAATAGTGCAATAATAATAAAAAAACTGATTGAAAAATATATGCATAACATTTAATATATATAATTATTATTAATAATAATAATAATAATAATAATAATGTTATTGTTATTGTTATTATTATGAAACATGAGAGAAACGGTACTTAACATAATGGTAATGACAAAGTGCTCCACTGATAACGTCAACTGGCTTTATTTTGTTAATGCAAATTACACATTTTTGTGAAACATGACTGGAACATTTTTCTTGGTAATTTTCTTGGTAATTAACTTGGCCATACAGAACATCCAGACATTGTGACAGTGCAAGGTTTGGCTATATAGGACCTAATTGGTTGTAAAGGTTAAATATACAAAAACTCGCAAAGACAAATAAGAATCTTTTGAAAGACATAATTAAATGTGGAGCCCTTGCTGTCTTGCTGAGCATTTTTATTGGATCACATTTGTCAATGCATGATTAAAAATGCGTCCTAATTGGCTGAAAGAACAGAAGGAACAATGGTGGCCTTCTAGTGGTTCTGAGCTCCTCTGAAGCCTCTCTGATTTCACCCCGAGCTTCCAGCGACACGCTCGTTAGCTACGCCAATTCCAGCCATGTCAATCAGGAAGACATGGACGTTCCAGATGGTTCTCTCTTAGGGAACTGTTTGAGCTTTGAATGGCTCAACAAGAGGTCTTTTCTCTCATGTTTCATAAAAAGCTTAGTACATCGTAGCAGCAAAGACAGAGCTGGGGTGATTTCAAGCGGTTAACGAAGAGAGGCATGCTAAAGTCATTATACACTGACCTAGACACTTCCAAAACCATGACGCTGGAAGGATACCAGTCATCAAATAGAATATATAACTGTCTGAAAATTAGATACAACAGTCTTGCCATATTTAGTTCAATATCTCGTTGGTTTATAAGGTCTTAAATATTTTTCTTTCATATTTCTAGCATAGCAAAGAAGTACTATAAAAAGAAAAAATATAGGATGTTTGTTGTTGATTATATGTTGAAACGTGGAAATTGCATTCAAAAGTGAAGATGAATGTGAAATTTCAGGGGCATTTCAAGGTGAGAACTAAATGCTGCATACGTCATCTGAAAGAAGTCCTTTTCAACAGAAAATACAGTTTTGAAATGTAAAACAACAATAGAATGAAATTAATTAATACTACTACTACTACTACTACTACTACTACTACTACTACTAGAGAAACAAAATAAAAAGAAACTAAAAATAAACACGCATGGATAAACGGTTCAAAATAAGATCTATATGCATGTAGGAAACCGGTAAATATGGAGAAGTTTCATTTCATGCCTATTTAAAAAAAATATATATATATATAGTAAATGACATAATAATGAAATAATATATAAAAAATATAAATCTATATAACACATGATATTAAAAATAATACAATTAATATAATACAAATAATAAAGAGAAATATCATCTATCAGTCGGTCTCTGTCCCTGTCTGTCTGTCTGTCCGTCTGTCCCTGTCTGTCTGTCTATCTGTCCGTCTGTCTCTGTTTGTCCATCTATCAGTCTGTCCGTCCGTCCCTCTATCTCTGTCTGTCCGTCTATCTGTCTATCAATCCCTGTCTGTCTGTCTGTCTGTCTGTCTGTCTGTCTGTCTGTCTGTCTGTCTGTCTGCCTAATCTATCACATAACCACACAGACAGATCATAATGATCATCCCCTTCATAAACATAATGGTTTAAAGTGATCATGTGACAATAGTTACACTAAATAAAATAATATCAGTTTATTTGCAAGTTGTTTTGTTGTAGCACATTATATGCTAAAGAAATTATGCTAATCACTTAAGGTGCAAACAGCTTAAACAAGACCTAAAAAAATAAAATACAAATCAACCAGAAAATTATCACCAAACCAGTTGTGGCTATTAATGGCACAATTTTAACTGCATCAGGCTACTAGTGTTTTTACTTGCAAATGAAAGTAGATTCTAATGAATCATAACTGTATAGCACTATCAGAAGCCATGTTAGGACAACTCAACTTTCACACTCTTGTGTTGACCAACCTTAAATACTTGCACTGCAGCATCATTAAGTATAAGCTAAGAAATACTAGCACCGCTGCGTTCTTTCTCTCCTGAAGCTACAGCTAGTGTGAGCACATATAATCTGAGAATGTCAACAAATATTTAATTTGTGAAATGAGAAGAATGACACAGTTTCAGACCACAGTTATTACTTTACTGCTGAGGTTTCATGACATCTGTAAAGCCAAAAATAAACCAGCGTGAAGTGAGTCACCATCTAGGCCAGCCTGTTTCCTCACATCATGACCCTGATGTGTGGCCAGAGACAACAGCATGAAAACAAAACACCCTACAGAAGAACACGCAGTAAAGAAAAAAACCCTGGGAAATATCTATTGCTAATCGATGCCATGCCTCAGTTACATAACCGTCCGGTCGTGTTTGTGCTGCTGAAACCACTGGGAAGATTTGGTCATATTTTCCAAAATGAAACACTCTGGTTTTGGTTTGCGGTGATGTGCTTGTCTAGATTCGTTTCAAGCTCTTGTCCATGCACAGAGAGAGGAAGAGAAGGAGTGAGAGACAGACAGAAGATAGATGGAGAGTGAAAGCAATGAGGGAGTTGGAAAGTTGGGAGAGGAACAGAGAAGAAGCGGAGAGAAAAGATGACAAGAATAGGAGGAAAAGAAAGTTCTTTGTTTGGCACATCATTAAACTATAAAGCATAAAAAGTCAGAAGAAGAGACGGGAAAAACAGACTGAGAGAGTGAAAAAAGGCCAAGAGATGAAAAGAAAAAACTGTTCAAAATTATAACATACTGCCTACTGCATACTAATGTACTACACACTATTTTGAAATGAAAATTGTAAGTTTAAGTCAAGGAGTTACTTGCTGTGTTTTGTAATAAACTGTGAAATTTAAAATGCAAATTGTTAAAAATAGTTTGTTGTTTTTTTGTTTTTGTTTTGTTTTGGGGGGAAAAAAATCTACGTTTTTCCCTGTGTTTCATTCAAAAGTTGGTAAGATTTTTATGTTTTAAGATTCATGTTTTTTGAAAAAATAGTATGTTTTAGATAAATATATATTTTTATATTATTAAAAATAAAATGACTTTGCAATACTACTTAAAAATATATTATTATTTATTTATATTTGTAATTTTATTTTTATTTTTATATTTTTAAAAAATATTATTACTTAATATTATTTATTTTTATTATTATTGTTTTGTTTTTTACATTTTTATTTATGGTGATGCACAGCTGAATTTTCAGCATCAGTACTCCAGTCTTCAGTGTCACATGATCCTTCAGAAATCATTCTAATGTGCTAACTTGATGCTCAAGAAACATTTCTTATCAAATTATCACCATTAAACATTCTAATATTAAATCTTTCTTAATCTTTCATTTAATCTATTTCTAATCTCAATTCTTTGAATTAGAGAGCTCAAAATATAATAAAATGCTTAATAAATGTGTTAATTTCTGTATGTATTGTGTATTGTATTGTGTAATGTATTTAATTGCTCATATTATAGACACGCACTTCGCTGTATGCAATAAACCGAATGCTAGTAGTTTTTTTTTAAAACAATCAATCTGCACATCGTGACAATGTCATAAAATCATTTAGGAAGACAAAGGTCTCCAGAGCCACAATTTATCCAAAAATAAATATATAAATTTCAAAATTCCCCAGAACTTTCTATCTGCTATTTTAAGATTATCTGGAAATTTCTACAGCAATCTTTACTTTCAGATTGGCACTTCTAGTGCTGGTGCTGTTCTGGCTTGTCTCTTGTGGCAGGGAGGATCTTTTATTCTTCTGTTCTGATAAGCAGCAGCTCTTCAAGGGCCGAAGCCACGTCATGTCAGAACCAAGCCCTGCTTTATTTACATTCTGAATCACTTCCTCTTAACTGGATAAATGCTGTATGATGAGTCAGCGTGAAGCACAGCGCTGCACGGTAAATCAATCAGTCAGAATTAGAAAGCGGAGAAAGCGTGAGCTGTGATTACAATCAAAATATCATAAATTTTAACAGCAACTCCAACATGGAGTGTATCTGGCGCAAAAAAAGACTGGAAGATCATGAGTGTGAGCATGTATTGACATGCCTGTGTGTTTGGGTGTGCATATGTGCGTGTGGGTGAAAGGAAGAGAGAAGTAGAAAGCAAATGCGTACATGTTTAATAGAGTGGGGGATGAAACCCCATCTTCATTTTCCTATATAATAAGAAATAGATGGCTTAGAAGGGATCTGGTGTGTATTACCTGCTGGAAGGCCTTTTCCTCGCAGACGTTCACGAATCTCTTTGCTTCTCTCTGGAAGTGACTCCCTTTCACTTTGAGACAACAGACCATCCAGCTAAACAAACACATTAACAAAGATGGGAAAGAAAAATATATATATTACCAATATGAGACTGAAACAAAGCAAATTATTCTGAATGTTTTCTCTTGTGCAGTAAGTTATCATGTTAACACACTACCACTCAAAAGTGTGGGTCAGTAAGATTTATTTATTTATTTTATTTTTTTTTGTAAGTGTAATACTTTTTATTCTTTTTTTTTTATATATATATTTATATGTAATAAAAAATAATTTTAATAAAGCAAAACAATTAAAAATAATATTTATTTCAAATAAATGCAACTTTATTATTATTTTTTTTTAATATATCAATTCCACAAAGATATCAAGCATACAACTGCTTTCCAAACAAATATATAAATATATATATATATATATATATATATATAATCATCAATCATGTGACACTAAAAACTGGAGTAATTATGCTCAAGATTCAGATTACGTCACAGAAATAATGACATTTTAAAAAATTAAAATAGAAAAGAGTTATTCATAACACCTCCCATTATTACAGCTTTTACTGTATTTTAATGTTTTTGTCAAATAAATAACCTTAATGAGCTTTAGTTTACTTTGACATTTTCTCTACAAGCCACCCAAATCATATAAGCTAAAAAAAATATATATACATTTTAAATTGTTATTATTCTTATTATTATTATTATTATTATTATTATTATTGACAATCATTTGCTTTATGAAATCATATAAGCAACCAAAAAAATAAGATGTGTTAAATAATAATAATAATAATAATAATAATAATAATATTGTTGTTGTGATACATCATCATCATTATTATTATACACTGGAACGATTGGGAAAAAGTAAAAAATGAAATTGTGTGTTTGGGGGAAAAACAAACATAACGGAAGACATTTAGCCTGAGAAAAACAATCTCAGGAGAGCTGCTCGCACGAGAACAAACCCAAGCAACCACTCACAGGATTAATCAACAGTAATTAGAAGACGGCATCCCTACCGGACCACTTCACATTTACCTCCTCAGTGTGAAAAAAAGACAGCAATATGCTTTTTCTGTATCGCTACGCAATTAAACTACTAGGGAGTGTGCTGCTGAGGAACAGGATGTGACATCAAACACGAGAAAACAAGCATAGGAAAGACTGTTAACTACCTTTTTAATTGAAAGCTGTTTTATAGGGCTGGACTGTGCAGACAAGTCAGTTAATAGGAACAGTATGTTCACACATATTGCTAGTGCTGAATCATTAGTGCTTGAATACAACCAACTAACAAAATTAGAGCTGGGAATAGAGAACCTGTTATGAATTACAGCTGATTCCAAAACAAAACAAAAACACAAAAAAGAAAAAGCAAGACAAAACAAAACAAAGAAAAACAAAACTCAAAAACAAAATAAAACTAGTAAAATAAAAACATAAAATAAACAAAACTAAAGTAAATTAAATTAAAATAAATTGTAAAATTATTTTTTTATAATCTTATAACAAGCTTTAAAACAAAGTAATATACTGTAGCTAATATAAAGCTGCCTTTGCAACAGAAAACAATAACATGACTGCTATATGTACGGCTTTCTTAAACTCCCCAATCCACTGAATGAGTCAAAGTGGTCCTTTATTTAGTTTCTGAAGCTCTGAAGTCATTACGTTTTGTATTCATAACTTTAAATGAAACAAACTGTCGAAAGAAATACATAGACATACCTGAGAGAGACTGCCAAGAACGAGCCGCACCAGCTTCCTGATGTATGAAAATGAAGGGTCACAGTTGGAGTTACGGATGTGAGCGCTGCAGGTGTCTAGAGCCGAGCGTACGGAGAGTCGGGTGAGCGTGGAGTCATCACACATGTTCAGCAGGACGCTGTTCAGATGTTCTCCAAGCTTCATTGGCTAAAAAACACATGTAGAGCTCAGTAAAAAGACACAAGACGTTGCGGACTTGTCTAGAATCTGGGTTTGCAACAAGTCCTTGGCCAAAATAATTTATTTACTAGATTTAAAATGATGTTGCAATGGGACAGAAGAATGAAACCGTAGTGCATAGTACGTTGAGTATTAGTATGTTGCTACACAGTACATACCAATGTTGGGTTCAAATGTTCAGTTCAACTATTTACATTAAATGAACTACATTAATAGGGAATGAAGTATTAAATGTCTACATCTCACCTGGCTCTGTGGAATCTCATAGTCTGCACCCCAGAACAACGTCATGCCAAGTGAATACATGTGCATCTAAACATTTAAAAAGGAAAGAGAGATGACATGTAACAGTGGAACATAAAACTGTACAATAACTGACAGCCTCATTCTGACACACAAACCTGTCTTCAGAAGCATTTGCTACCAACGGTATGTTTTATGTATTAATCTTTATCCAACTATATATATGGCACATCTGCATAGTGTTGTGTTTCTTCCCTGTCTAGCTCTTCTGTGTTCTTCCTGCTAAAGAATAGCTTTGGGAACAAAATATCCAAGAGTCTGCCAAAGAACGCACAAGATCCTTTGACTTCTCTGCTCACAATCATGTCTTGAGACTGTGGTGGTGTATCTTTCTTTCCAAGAATTCCATATGTACACAGAAGCGTGTTGCCAAAATGATTTAATAGATACCATGTAAGCATAAAACGTAACATGGTTGTTTTGATATTTTGGTTGACCATGAAAAACAAAGTGATTTTTAATTTTCTCTTTTCTCAGTTCTGAAGAAAAGAGAAAATGAAAGTTCTGAAACTTACTGTTAAAAAGGGTTCTTAAAAAAAAAAAAAGTCCTGCTTTTACTAAAAATCAAAAGCATTCACTATTTGTCATGTAAATTGGTACCAGAAGCCATACAAAAAAAAAAAACACTAGTGATTTTTAAACAAAAAACAACATGCCCAAATCTCTTTTACAATCCAAAAGGTACCTTTTCCATATCAGAAAGCGAGGAGAGGTTGAGACCCTCCAGCATCTCTGGAGGAGTGAAAGCCCGTAGATCCTTCTGTGTGACATTTTCATCTGTGAAAGAGATGTTTCCAGAAGGCATGAGCAGAAGCGACCATGGAGAGATGATAAAACCCAACGCAGATGGATCTGTCGAACCTGAGATAAAAAACAAAACAAAAAAAAACAAAAACATGCAGTATTAACACAAACTGCAATTCTTAGGACATTACCTGAACCTTAAATCAAATTCCTAAAATTGAATTTATATTACATTAAATTTAATTAAAATAAAACTTTTAATTTTAAAAAACTGGAAATTTTAATTAAAAAAATTAAAAAACTAAAATTAAACATTAAAAATTAAAATATAAAAAATAAAATAATTTAAAAATAAAAAAAATTAAATTAAATTAAAGATTTACTTGTCCTTTTTTAAGTTGAATGTCTTATGAAGTACAGAAATAATGTTCCTTTGGCAAATGTTCCTTTGATTCAAGTACATAGCAATGAAAACAGCCAAGTTTCCAATATTGGCTAGGTTCGGTTTTGTAAAGTGAAGAGAGGAAATTCTAAGACACTGCAAGTTCTGATGCTAAAGCGTGGGAAAGTTACTAGACAAGTTACTAGATAAGTTAAAGGAGATAAAGAACATTTCCTCGACATAAGTACAGCACGATCTGACTGTACACACGTTTTAGGAATATGGAGATTTGGTGGAAATCAAATTCTTTTCATCCAGACAAAGATGTGTCATAAAAAGCTACATTATTCTGCGAATAAGCGCAATATCCTTGAAACACGAGGCCCCTGGGATTTCTCTCAAAAAGATGATTCTGTATGACAGTACATTTTTCTTTTTGATGTTTTTTTCCCTCTTCTTTTGTGCTGCAGACATAAACAATGGAGCCTTTGCCGTTCAGAACACGGCCCTGCAGTTATGGATGGAACAGCTGTACAGAAATAATTCATCTATTACGGACGAAGATTCAGTGGAAATGTGGAATTGCTCTTGAAAAACTATTTGTATTATTTCATGTCATGTAAAACCAAAAACAACAACAATCTCTCAAAAAATCCTGGGAAAAAATTGCATCACCATTTTTTTACAGAAATATTAAGCAGCACAGCTGTTTGCAACATTGATAATAAAAATAAATGTTTCTTGAGCAGCGAATCAGCATATTCGAATGATTTCTAAAGGATCCTGTGATACTGAAGACTGAAGTAATGATGCTGAAAATTCAGCTTTGCTTCAGAGGAAAAAATTACATTTGAAATATATTCAAACAGAAAACAGCAATTTTAAACTGCAATAATATTTCACAAAATTACAGTTTTCAATGTATTTTTAATCGAATAAATGCTGCCTAGGTGAGTATAAGAAATCCTCAAACATTAAAAATACAAATACAAAATAAACCTCAAACTTTCAAACAGTAATGAAAATCTATGGTGTTTTTTTACCCACAAATGTATGGGGGGTTTTTTTGCAGCGGTATCATTCATATCAATAGGTGGGATTAGTTAAGCCTCTAATAGTGTATTTAGGGTTAGGTGTTTGTGCAAAAAAACTAACTAACAAAACAGAATGGCAGAAATGTTATTAAAAAGTCAGAAAGTGTTTAAACTAAAATAATGAAAAAAATGAAATTAGGGGTGGGCAATATGACGATTTTTGATCGTGGACAATAAAAATTTCTCCACGATCTGCTTTTTAAGGAATATTGTAGTATCGTGCTATTTTATCATCTCCGTCTCAATATGC
>JAUMHE010000077.1:3634669-3647891 GCA_032359235.1 Enteromius mattozi
TTGTACAGCATATTGAGACGGAGATGATAAAATAGCACGATACTACAATATTCCTTAAAAAGCAGATCGTGGAGAAATTTTTATCGTCCATGATCAAAAATCGTCATATTGCCCACCCCTATATATATTATATATATATATATGATTTATTCTTAGGGGTTCGAGCACATAGCGCTGAAACTAAAATATGTTTCATGTTAAAAGCAGTCATGTCTCTTCAAAGGATTTTAATTAAACCGTTTGTTATATATAGATTCATTTCACTAGGCCTTTATGTCTTTATGTACTTTTGGGACTGAGTTGTGGTTACCTGGACTTTGTAGATATACATATACACATACATATATATATATATATATATATATATATATATATATATATATTTGGTCCCGCAAAAATGATATACTTCACATATAAAAACAGAAATTGATGCAGAAAAAGAATCAAAGCATCGTGCTTTTGTGCATGTGCTCTTCCAGGAAGAGCCGTTCATTCATCCTCTCTCCTGAAGCTTGCGTAATGTCATGCTGTTGACCTCAGGAGGCTGAATCATGTGTTTGTCACAGCAAGATATCCACAGAATACCACACAACTTAGGTGAGTAGAAACCTGTGGTTAATTTCATTTTTAACACGACTTCGAAAAGCAAAACACTGGTGAAATTGTCCAGCTGATTCAAGCTGTCCAACATTCGCCATTACATCATAACAAAACAAAACGTAGAGCCCTTTGTGTCCCTTCAGGTCTAATTGTCAGGGTGGGGTCAGTTACACTCCTTGCAGTGAAATTGTTCGTTATTATGTCCAAACCTCTGCATTGCTGCCACAGCTGTAGTTACAAAGAGCCATAAACCCCTGGAAATCCCAGCATGCTGTGAGGCAAGAGAGACAGGGGAAGCTCAGGGTTTAAGGGATTACTTTTGAGCGGGCATTACATGGGGCTACCTAAATACTTATGTGTTACATTTCAATTGAACTGTGGAGTCAGACTTTTCAGTTAGCACGTGGCACATCAGAGGGCACTGTCGTCAGAGCACATTTGTGACTTCTATTATAGTCTTCTGTCAAGTCTGGGGAACATAAATATCTTATGTATATATTTATGCATGTATGTTTATATTTATAAAAAATAGTAAGAACATAATTTACATTTTTATTTTCTTTTACATTTATTTTATTTCATAGAAATATTTTGCTTTTTTTATTTTTATGAATGAATATAATTGAATTATAAAAATATATATATATATAAAATAAACATTATTATATAAATTTGTATTATATTCATATAAAATTATATATTAATATATATATATATATATTTTTTTTTTTAAATGTATAATTACAATAAAACTTAATGAGAGAGAGAGAGAGATATCATGTTTTAGTTTTATTATGAAATTATAATTTCATAAGTATTTTTACACAATTTATTAATAATTATAAATGTTTAATTATATAAAATATATATTATATATTATATAAATGATAAAAATTAGAATATTTTATATTAATTATTATATATTATAAAGCTTTATATATAAAAAAGATGAGACATAAAAATGAAGACAATCTTCATATATTATACACACACACGTACGTATATATATCATGTGACCACAAAACCCTTGATTAAGGGGGGGCTGCTTTTAGAATTTGAAAGCAGAGATTATTTTTAAAAGCACTAAATCTCATTTTTCAGCCACCAAAGCCCATCAAGAATGCACTAAAATAAAGACGTGGCAATCAGCTTCCATCTAGGATACTCAAGGCCCCAAGCAGTGAGAGCAGGTCATTCCACATAAGAGAGAAAGCGCCACAGATAAGCGCATATTTATGCAGGAATGCTCACTGGGGATGAGAGACTCTCTGAAAGAAGGATACGAGGAGAGGAAAGTGAGCTCCAGACCCCTCCCGTATGCCTCATTAGCCCTTACTGTGGGGGCTGTCGTATGCAGATTGTTTTCCTCATCTTTTGTTATTCCAGCACAGGCAGCGAGTGGAATGTTTGTCCCGTCTCTCTCAGGGTGCTGCAGAGCACCGGGTCATTCCCACCGGTACACTCAGACACAGGGGAACAGGACAGGACAAGTGTGAGAATATGGGCTATATTCAGTCCAGCGGAGCAAAGCCAAGGTCATGGGTTCGATTCCCAGGGAATGCATGAACTGATCAAATGCAACAACAGTCACTCTGGATAAAAGGTTTCACCCAAATGCATAAAATTCATAATAGGAAACTACCCAAGCTCTATTGAGTACTTTACACAACATGCAAATTTTCAGTTTGCACTGAATACTCACATGACAAGGAACATTTGAATTTGATCTCACTTTAAAGAAATACTCCTGGTTTAGTACATGTTCAGCTTAATTGACAACACTTAATGTGGATTACCACAAAAAAGAACTTCAATTTGTCCCTTTTTTCTTAGAAAAAAAAGAAAAAAAAATAGCTTTTAGTTGACTTAAATTCTGATGAATAACACAATGCTAATGCAAAAAAAATTAAAAAACACTATAAAAATTATCTTAATCTAAACGCCTCACCTTAGTGTAGATTTAAAATGGTTTTCTTGTGTTAATCAACATTATGTCACTAATGATGTCAATTGAACTTATATTTTACAGAATGCAGAATATTCCTTTAATGTAGCTGCAGTTTGACTCAGACAGATCCCAAAATTAGAATGCAATATAACTATACTTATTGTGTGTGTTAAATTATGCATGCAACTTAGTCATGTGTGAACCATATGCAGGATCCAGTATATACTGTACCACACAGTATGCAGTACGCTAGCACTCCATTCCCAACAAAGCATATGTTAGACCTTCACAGCAATCCCGGGAGCTCTCATATCAGAGTGTTTGTTTATTTCACTATGCAAATTTCAGCAATGTTTCTTTTCCCAGTCATTATGTGTGATGACATTTATTTTCAAACATGTTAAAAAGCATTAAGCAGCACAGAACCGCTTCAGACTGCAGGGGGAATTTGGGTTATGTGGTGTGTAATCACTTTAAGAAGAAATCTCACACGTCTGGGGAAAATGTTTCTAGAGAAGGAAGAAAAGCCTGTTTTTACAGTACTTGACACACAAACACAACCTCAACTTACTTCTGTAATACTAAGATTCATTTTAAACATGTTTCCCTCATGTCCATTATTACCTTTGGTCAGGTTTTCTTATACCAAAAAACACAATCACAATCATAATGTTGCTACTGCACCTTTAAGAGTTAGTGTAAATAATCCCTTAAAATAAACAAACTAAAATTTGCATATAAAATTACTTGCATTACACCAATGTTATTTCAGCATAATTAAGGCAGTAAGTTTTTATTAAAATTTTAAACTAATTTTTTTATATATTTTTTGTTACATTTTAATTTCTTTTATATTTAAGTTATATTTTAGCAATTTTGTCATTTTAATAGTGTAAGTCATATGTCTATATAGTTTTTATACATTTTTATTTCATTTATGTTTTAAATTTGATTTAATTGTTTTTATTCGTTTTATTTAAGTTTTTTTTTTTTTGTAATGTTAAGGTTAGGATTGCGATCAATTGCATCCAAAATAAAAGTTTTGGTTTATAAAATATGTGTGTGTGTACTGCGTATATTAATTATGCATATATAAATACACACACATGTATATAAATGAAAAAAATATGTTACAACTATATATGTAAATACATAAATATTTTTAAAATATATACTGAATGTGTGTCTTTATATATACATAAAAATATATAAGAATATATAAGTACACACACATATATTATGTAAACAAAAATGTAATTTGGACACAATTAATTGCAATTAATCATTTGACAGCACTATTTATTTTAGTGCATCCAAGAAAAAAAAAGAGAAAAAAACTAAATGAAAATGAGAAATTTTGCTTCTGTATGTTTAATTTCAGTTCATGTTTAAGTAGCAAAATGTTCATTTTACGGTTTCAGATAACTATAATAACCCTGCATCCCACCATATTGAATAAGTATTATAATTGCTATGTAAATATTGCTGTTTACATACTAAGCTGCTCATTAGTTTCCATAAATGGTCTATAGATCTTTTAAAATATGAAGCAATGCCACACCAATGAGGTGAGACAAGAAACATAAAGCCCTTATACTAGACAGTACTGAAAGAAGAGCTGCAATGGATAGTAGATTCGGGCCAAGTTATTCCCAGAGTGCCGAGCAAGCTGAGGAAACACAAACAATGAGTGTGGTCAGGGTTTTCCTGGTCAGAGTAACCAGGATTTTACAGGGATTAATTTTTGAAACATGATATTTGACGCGGGCGAAACCCTTCACCCAGAGGAGACTTCCCTGGTCTCGCACACCCACCTACAGATCAGAGCGCTCAGAGACAGAGGGTTAATGAGACAGAAGAAGGGCACTTGTTTTAAGTCATCTTCCAGATGATACAGGTATTCTGTTTTTCCCATAAATGCCTGAGATGGGAGTCATCATCTCAGTATTTTCCATTTTGTTGCAGAACTTGGCAGAATGCAGATTCAAGAATAAAACTCTAGAAGCAGTCAAATAAAAACAGAAGCATGGGCTAACAGTTTCCAACGGAACAGCAAAGCCCGATAGAGAGGATGTTTAATTTTCTCATAACATTAATCTGTGGTTGGACCCGGTTGAATCATTTGTAATTCTAAAAACAGTCTGATGCCAGTAAACTGAGCCGAAAATCTTTCTTGGAGACGCTTTCGCCAGGAGAAAGCAAAAAAAAAACAAAAACACCCAAACTCCCAGAATCCTTTGCTGGATCCCGTAACCTCTCTCTTTCTCTCTTACTCAATCTCTGTTAAAACAAGAAAAACTTTAGAGCCAGGACTGCCTCGTACCCAGATCACTGAGACCTAAAAACTTGCTTCCTTCAGTTTAATTCTTCACATTTCAGCTTTCAAACAGTAGCTTTCAAATTGTGGTTCAATGATGGGTTTCAAATGATGCCAAAAAGCAAATAATGACATATAAATCAAATCCCATTAATAATAATAATAATAATAGAATATAATATGCAAATTTTGTTGACATCAACACTGTAAATTCAGTTAAACTAATGCTTCAGAATAAATTAATGCTTAACTGATAAACCTTATAAAAATATATAAATGATAAATATAAAATATAAATAGTTAATACATTATATTATAAAATATAACAAATAGACATTTATATAATTATCAACATATTTTTTAAATACTGTAAATAAATATTTTTTAGATTATAAAGATATATAATATACAACTGTATAAACAATTTTATATAATTTAAATAGCCTATATATTAAAAAATTATAATAGTTATAATAATATATAATTAGTTATTATATGGCTTATGCAGCTACATTTTTTATTTTTTCATATTTTTTTTCTGAAGAATTAAACCATGTATTGTGCCACTGCTTCATTTCAAAACTAAACTCTGGAATCTGAGCAAAACTGAGAAGCATTTCTTTAAAAAGTCAACATGTACAATCATACTGCACCAAAATCTTTGCCAACATGCTGATCTAAAGGCAGATAAGAACAGTAGAGTTCTGTCTGCAGAAGCACAGGTGACTGGAAGGACCAGATTACTGAACCATGATGAATCAGTGCATATTTTCAGGAGCAAAAACAAAACACACTTTTACAAGGTAGAACTCCCTTTTACTCGGGATGAGTCACTGCTTGGCTGAAAGACTGACCCAGCCCCTGATCTTCATTTCTCTCTTCCTACTCCACCACTTTGCTTGTGCATGTTCATAATGATTGTTCGTTGCTCAGTCTATCATTTCTACCCTCGTCCCTGGCCCTTACTACTCATCTTCCTCCCATTTCTAGTAATAACAAGGTTTCAATGGTTACCAGAATTACACCAACTGACTCCTTTTCTCTTTTTCTGTCCTTCATGAGCAATACCAGTATTTTTAATGTTTAATTTATGAGGTGAAATAGTAAACATTTAATAAACTACTGAATAAAATGACTTAAAAATAAATAATAATATAAGTCACATTTTTATTATCTAAAACATGCATCTACTTACAGTATTTGCATCGACTTACATAATGCAAGCAAATAAAAAGTGCAAAGCACACACATTTGGATTTGTACGGAATGAGAGATGTATGCTAGCCTTTATAATAAATGTCTGTTCTGAATGATTGCTGTTAAATCCAACTTCAAAACCACTAAAAGTTAAATTAAGATGCTGTAACATTAGGAGACCGTTTTTAGGAAACTCAATGACTAAAGAAGTTTAAAATCACTACCATCAGTAGCACAATCATTGCAAAAATATAGTATGTATTTAACACATCCACCCTTCCCAATCTATTTCAATGCCAAAACCATTTCTACATTCAGTGTTTGCCAGATCCTCCCTTTAATTCTGATTTAATGTCAGTTCTGCAATATATTTCATAATGGTAGAGTCTGCAATTCTCATAGGGCGGCTCTGATCCCAGATCAGTGTGGGTGGGTGGTTTCTTCAGCCTTTTTTCTTCTCCCAATGGTGTGATCAGTAGTTAAGTCTCTAAAGTAGACTTCTGGAGAGAACCAGAGGCCTCCAGGATAAAACTGCCCACTCGCGGTTGCTTCTCTGGGTCAGATGCACTGATGTCCGCCATGTGTTGAGCCTAGGCCAAAGGTACTATACACTGCCCGGGACAAGAGCCCAGTTTGACTTGAATATTCTGGTAGGATGCACTTTATACCAGCTTTCAATAAGTTTCCATCCTGGAAAAACCCAAAATACGTGAAGCATCCAGGAGAAAAAAAAAGAAGTTGGATCCCAAAACAGGATGAACGTTTTTATTTTAAAGCTTGCTTAGCATGCCTTGTTTACCGCAACACAAGAACATTAACAACACAGGAACATCATGGCAACCACGACATCACCTTTGCATGTTAAAATAAAAGTCTAGTTATTGGTGTCAAAATGAAACATTTGAAAAAAAGTTGGAGTCTGTAAGTTTGCATTTTTTTTTTTTTTTTTAAGAAGTGTCCTATGCTTACTAATACCAAGGCTGCATTTAATTGATTAAAAAAATACAGTAAAACAGTCATATTGTGAAATATTATTACAATTTAGAATAGCAATTTTCTGTATTTTAAAACTTAATTTATTCTTTTGATGCAAAACTGAATATTGAGCATCAATATTCAGAGTCACATGATCCTTCAGAAATCACTCTAATATTCTGACGTGTTGCTCAAGAAACATTTGATATTATTAGCAACACTGAAAACAATTGTACTGCTTAATATTTCACCTTTTTCAGGATTCTTTGATGAACAGGGCATTCAAAAGAACAGCATACTGTATAGGCCTATTTGAAATGTAAATCTTTTTAAACAAATCTCAATTTTCATCAATTGAATGCATCCTTGTTGAATGAAAAAAGTCATTTCTTTCTTTCAAAAAATATAAATAAATAAATACCAACCCCAAACTTTTGAATAGAAGTGTATCATTCTATAAAACATTTATAGGTTTATTTCTGTGCTCAAGGGTCCATTTATTCCAAGACATCATTAAAAATGTGTATCAGGAAGCGCTGACTCAGAACAGAAAACTAAACATGTCAGTAGAACATAAAGATGAAAATGCTTTTAAAGGCAGTTTCTCAGAATAAGCACAAAAGAGACTGCAAATGCACTTTCTAAAGTGGTGTTCAGAAAAAACACCTCACATAGATGACTGAATTTAACCAAACTAAAAACCTGAGCTGTGCGCGCCTGGCGTGTAAAAGCGCACTGAACTGCGGTTCAGCAGAGATGGAATTTCCTCAGTGGAGACAGGCCAGAACAAAATAACACGCTGAAGGAGCAGAATTAGCATCAAAGGTGTGAGGGTGGGGTTTGATCCAGGCAGCCATCAAAACTGAGACTTCCGTTCAACTCGTTTCGCAATCTAGCGAGAAAGATCTACTTAGAACACGAGTGGAAAAACCAGTGGACACAAAGGTGCTTTAAAATAACTTATGTTATTCTTTTTGTGAAACCAGATGCCAACCGAGATTGTTGTGACACTTTCTCAGAGTCGCCTACAGAAGCTTCCCGTTCAACTAAATGTTAGGAACTGAATAAACATTTACACAAACCATTACAAGCAAGCAAACCAGCACTCGCGTCCTTTCTTACCCTCAAGTCACCTGTCAAATGCACCATCCAAATGGCTGTTACATCATGTAATAAGCACCATAATCCATCTGACAGACTCATAGCTCACCAAAATACATAGCAGCTGGATTCAGACAGCCAGAGGTGACCTCATGCACTGGACGTAGGTAAACCGCTTTCACCGGCCTACTTTCACATCCATCCAATTTCGGTCAAAATGCTCAAAAAAACGCTTAAATGGAAAGACTGAACTGCCAAAGTCTGGTCAACCCCTGTCCTACACGAATGAACTTTGAGACATTTCTGTAGGCAAGATTACCCAGATGTAAGCAGCGCCCGAACTGCACGAACTGCAATGGAGACCTGAAACAAAAGATCCATTGAGCCTGGCGCGGAGGATAAAACAAACCTTCGGACCACCGTACAAAAGAAAACAAGAACTCGTATTGGCCCCTATAACTATGGCTGGATGAATCAGACACCCTCACTGTCAGGAACATTCCTCTGTGCAAGAAGCTTCTCTTTTACTGCAAATTCTGTGAACTGCAAACCACACGGCGCTATTTCATAAGAACTGCTCATGTTTACACTGGAAGGAGACGGTTTCTCCTGCCATTAGATCAGGAGTGGCATCATGAGATATAAACAGACTAAAAATGACAAGTTTCAGCTCTCAAATGACAGCTTTGGCTTGCCGAAGTGGATCGGAGGATGAGCGGTTTCTCAAACTGATGATGTGGTCATTAGGATATAAAAAGCAAAGTACAATCTTCTAAAAAGTACTGTGGTGGTAACATAGCTTGGTAATGGTCTGTGATGATAATTTGGTACTTAAATCACACTTTTTACATTACTTTCAGGTCATTCGTGATTGCCGGATTTGATAAAAGTGATTTTTATTGAGATTGGGATTTCTATGTCAGGTAAAAATCCATTGAATAATCCATTATAATACTGAAAAGCTGCACAAAACTAGGCCTGGACATCACAATTTTAAAACTCTTGTTAAAACATGTTTACATGTATAATAGTCGTCAAATACATTTTTTAATAGGACTTTAGTGTTTGCATTTTCTGTGTTAAGATCACATTCTTTTTACCTAAAAAAAAAATCCCTATTAAATGACTATGTCCATAACACTAGACCTGTGATGGATGGTTTGGTGGTCATGCAGCGTACAAAAAAGCAGCCAAAACAGCGACATATCCTCAATAATTCTATCAAACAAACTCAATTTAATATTACTGACTAAAAATTCATGTTAAAGGCACAAAACTATCACTCAAGTATACCAGTTGCCTTCATTAGGTACAAATTAAACACCTGCGGTTACTTCCAACACTGCCCTTCCATCCAACACTGCAACGTATTTTGTTATTCCGGCGCTTACATTTTACATAACGCCTTCTTGGTATTTTCTGTAGACTGTGATGATAAAAGTCGATTTTTTTGCTCGAATACACACATAAAGCTCTCTTAATCCAAAGCCTGGTGCCTCATGGCCAGCGCAAAGCTACTTGCGCGGTTTATAGACCAATATAAACGCTGGTAAACTTTGCAAGCAGCGGCATCAAACTCAAGCAAGCACTGATGTTAAAACATAAACTTACCTCTCAAATAAGTGGCCTACAACTTCAAACTTCGCTCCAACTACCAGCCAGTGCGCAAACAAGAGTCCAGCATCACATCCACCAGCAAACCTGAAATGGAAAACCAGCTCGGGTCGAACTGGCAACAGGTTTTACTTCATAAGAACTACTTCGACCGTAAGGTCCATGATCTCCACTTTAAAAAAACGTAACCCGAACTCCTTGGATTCTCCTTAAAGGATAATGCGTAAAAACGTGCACCCTGCACGTAAACTGAGATGATCTTAACGCGGCTGAAAACAGGCAGCGCGTCTTTGGTTCCTTTGGGAAGCCGAGTCACCCTTCCAGCCCGAGAGGTTCAGATCTCTCTCTGCGTCTGTGAGCCAGCCCTCCTGTTCGCTGGAGAGAGGGAGTAACCAGACACCCGCTCTCCTGCCGCTCATTGGTTACTTTCCACCGGAGCAGGAACCGTCACACCAGCAACGTGAGGCGTCTCTATAGAAACTCTCCTCAACTGGGAGGAAAATACCACGAAAAGTTGTTACAGTGAGGCGCAGTCCACGGTGGCCACGCATCCAGATATGTAACGCAGCAAAACCAAAACATATGAAGAAGAAAAGTGCATGTTTGCGTGCAGGTTTTCATTTTTTTCTTACCCCTTTAAACTTTTAAATATGACGCAATCTCATTAAATACCCACATATTTGCATACTAAGTGCCTAATGTTACCACACACCCAGATACCAACAAATCTGTTGAAAAGGTGATCTGATTAGGAAAAAATGCACAGTTTTAATCATTTCAACTTAAATGAGCATATGATACAGGCCCATCAAAAAATTCCACAGCTTTTTTTGTGTGTGTGTGTGTGATTAGGAGTTTATCTAATCTCTTTTGTCAATGATTTTTAATGATTTGTCCAAATCATAATAAAATATATATATTTAAATAAAGCGGGGTTTCTCTCTTTTAGCCTCTAAAACATCAAAGAGCATATCTGTATAATCATATAAATTTATTTTTATATCAAATAGGTTATATTTCACATTTACATTTCAAGTTGCAGTACATTATGCATGTGTATATAGGCTATATATATATATATATATATATATATATATACAGTACTAATATGTGTGTGTGTGTGCGCGTGTGAGTATTGAAAACTTTTATACTAATATTATCATTTTAATTTTAAAAATGAACACTAAAAAAGTAAAAAATAAAATTTAATAATAATAAAATCTCAAATTTAAGGATTATTTAATTGTATTAATTGTGAAACTAAATATTGTGTTCAGTCTGAGCATGATGATGCTTGCCTATAAAAAATGTTAACCAAATAGCAATTAATATTAATTTGTTTAGATTTTTTTTTTTTTTTTGCAATTTATTGTAAACAATAAAATCCCGTATCATCATTAAATTATATCACTAAATAACTTATGCCTGTCTGACCACCCATTAAGAGAGAGCAGGTTTTGTTTGAAAGTTCATGCTGTTAAACCTTACAGTGTTTTGTTCTGCTTGAAGTTCTGTTCTGAGGTCAGTCATGCTTGCCATGTGTTGCCTGAGAGCTACAGAGGAATGAGAGTTTAGTACACCAACCACAGAATTCCACCTCCACCCCTCCTCCTCCCATCCCATCCCATCCCATCTCATCTCCCATCCCCTCCCCTTCACGCTCCTTTCCCTCACCCTGTGCCGCTATTGACCCTCAAGTCTTTCTTTAAACTTGAGCAGAGCTTCCTTCTTCACCTGAGGCAGCAGGGATCACATACATGCCTGCATGTGACCCCTGCAAGAGGTCATAGGTTGTTGCAAACATAATGCTTTGATTTATTTTACTTTAATACTTTCATTAAAACACATCCGGGGTTCTGAAAAGTATTTTAGAACATAACATGGCTGATGGTTCGTTTTTGTAGGAAAGAAAGGGTGTGTGCAAGAGAAACAGTGAGTTAGCACCACTCATATGACTAACAGAGGAAAAACGGCATTTCAGGCCACAAATAGCAGGGTACGGATGAACCAAATGTCACTCCGAGGTACCGTGCTACAACACTGACATTTTCTTCCTCCAAAACAGAATCCGGAGTGAAGCAGAATGAGCGCTATTTTAAAACAGACCGCTAGATTTTTGATTTCGGGCCTGATGTGCCCACCTCCAAAAAGTGGGGCAAAAGGAGGTGGTGGTTAAACTTGACAAGAGGGCCCTGAGGAGCAGGATTATGAAGAATTAGATAAGGAATATGCGACAAGATATGCATGGAATTGCAATACAACAATGCAACAGTGTGTTAAAATGTTATTAATCTTTATAGAATTTTTTTTATTATTATTTTAATTTTTTACGGTAATGTATAAAGCTTTCAGGATCTGTCATGATATCCAGGATTTTTGAGCAGTGATAATTTATTTTATTTTATTTTATTTTTATTATGTGCTTTAATTAATTAATTATATATAAATATATGTATATATATATATATATATATATATATATATATAGATTTTTTTTTTTTAATTTACATACTAAAAAGACCACCAAGTCTGCACAGATCCTATTTGCACCTTCAACCCTCCCACCAAACGCTGGTGTACATATCCAAATTTTCAAGTAAAAGGAACTAAATGAAATATTCTGAAATATATATATATATATTACGGGTGTAACGGTTCACAAAAATCACAGTTCGGTTCGATACGATACAGTATTGTCATGGTTCGGTATGTTTTCGATACAGCAAAAAAAAAATAATAAAAAAAGAGAATTTCTTTGATTTTATTTATTAAAACTAACAAAGTATGTCTTGGATGGTATTTATTGATTAATTAAAACTTAATAAAAAGTAGATTTGAGCCGTTTCAAATCGTGAAAGCTGAGCGTCCCGTGCGCGCCATCCACTGACAATCCGTGTGGGAGAAGACGACAGGGGAGAG
The DNA here is from genome assembly GCA_032359235.1 of Enteromius mattozi. Lineage (NCBI taxonomy): Eukaryota > Metazoa > Chordata > Actinopteri > Cypriniformes > Cyprinidae > Enteromius > Enteromius mattozi. The sequence goes on from JAUMHE010000077.1 coordinate 3,647,341, forward strand.
ATCCACTATTTAATTTTGTGGTGTTTATGTGTCACCATAGGCTTAGGGGCCGTTCACATGCATGTTCACATTCCCATCTTTATTTTCAACAGAACCGCGCAGTTTAAAATCCAAAGCAGAAATGTTTTTATAACTGACAGCGCCTTCATGGTTACGTAGTAACAGCAGACGCTACAGAATCGCAAGCGCCCAATGCTTTGAAATTGGTGGAGGAAGCGACACGCCTCGAGATTTTCACTCGTTTTTAGACGCTTCATGTGAATGTACCCTTAAGAGAGTAAGTTACATTTAATGCTTAAGTATCGTTAACGCTAATACAAACGTTATTTTAGTTTGTTAGGGCAGAACGATGCAGCTCTGGTTAAACAGCTGGATGCTGGGTTGAAATGCAGCTGGATTTGGTCGTGCTTCAACTGGAGGGCAAGGTCTCAGTAAAAGGGCAACAGGTGTCCTTTTATTTAAGGGATGAACACGTGTCTTTAGACAAATGTCAATACAGTATTTTTTCAGAACCTGTGCTTGGCTTATTATCCCATTCAACTTATTTGGCT
>JAUMHE010000077.1:3651003-3664083 GCA_032359235.1 Enteromius mattozi
TGTAAGGGGTAGGTTTAGGTGTAGGGTCAGTGTAGGGCAATACCACATACAGTTTGTACAGTATAAACACCATTACATCTATGGAGAGTCCCCATAAATCACAAAAACTAACATGCATGTGTGTGTGTGTGCTTAGATACTAATAGGTCTCTGAATTGTTTCACCACCGTCAAAATGATCATGAAATATGTAGGCTATCTGATTCTCCTTGATAACACAGAAAGCCTTTTTATGAGCCACTCTTCAGCGTAACACAGCTCTCTTAAAGCAAACTACATCTCGATGGAAATTCAACAATAGGAGATTAAATGTTAAACACAGTTAGTTGTGTTTATATGGACTGATTAGATATGTGAACAGCCTCATAACTTTCCCTGCACAGTATTGGCAATGTCTGCAGAGTAAGTTGATAATTTCCATGATGATGTTACGTAAAGATTTTCTCGAGTGCTCTTGATTTTCAAAGTGGACCACTTCAATCTGGCACGGTCATTGTGGGGTATTTATCTGCTAAAAGGCACAAATGCAGACTTTGTCAATATTTACAGATGCCACAGAATGCAAGTTCAATGTATCGATGCATTTTGTTTAATATACAACAATGTCATGCACATCTGAGCTCTGGATTCATTGAAGGCCTTGAGGTGTAAATGTTTGAGAGGGAACAAAGGACATTGTTATGCATAAGCTGGATAGACAGTCCCAAATGATGGCTGGTATGATTATAGCAATATACTCAGAGAGGCAGGAGTGTAATTTTGAGGTAGACGCCCAGAGGATCTTGCACATTCAGCATGTTCTGCCACTTGACATTGCTCTAAACGTTTAGAACGATGACAGCTTGGCTGGGAATTGGGGCTGCCAGTCAATCTAACCACAGCTCTCTAGTGACAGTACTGCGCCTGGAGTCTTTCTAGTTAGTGAACAGATCACAACAAAATTTACTTATAATTTCACTCAAAGTTTTATCTAAATTTTTAGCCATATTCAGTTGCAACGTCGCTGCCTGGAAAAAAGGAGGAGAAGAATAAAAAACTCAAAAATAAAAAAACAAACAAACAAACAAATATGTATATATATGTATAATGTATATTCTCTTTGGGACATGAAAATAATATGGATATGCATCAATAAATAGCCTAATAATTATTTTAATTTCAACTAACCTCCATTAATAGAGAGCAGTGTTTTCGGGTCCAGAAGTATACTTGGTGATGCGCGGTTCGTGAATGAATCGTTCATTTGAACCGATTCTTTGTTATTCAAAGCATTTGCAAGGAACGTGTTGAAATAATAAATTACGCAACATTTGGCATCTTTATTTATTCGAGCACGTTGGAAAACTATAAACTCAAACAATAATGGATTAACTGGAGTAAATATCACCATCGTAGTGGCAAACCATATTGTATAATAGCATATTAGTGCTTAAAAATATTATAGTTTGCAAGAACTTCCGTCTTTAAAAATGTTCAAAATCAAGTGGTTTTTTTTTTACATTAATATCAATCAAACTGCAGGGTTGTTCTGATTAAATAATAACAAATAAAAACACAGTAAAACACAAAAACATGATTTATGAAAGTTAATAAGAACGGAGAAATCTAATTATTCGTCTATTTAAAGAACGCGTTAATGCATGCCAAGTTGATTTCCTTTTCTTTTGCTTGTTTTAGAAGCGCTTTATTATTGTTATTATATAATTATTATTATTATATTTATTATGCTACCTCATGTTGCCGTTAAAAGACCTTGGTTTTGAGCTAACTTTTGATTCACGATTGGAAAGAATCAGCGAATCAATTCCTTTGAACTGATTCATCAGACCGAAACGAAATGAATCGAATGCTCTGAGATGCTGGCTGCTTTCTCTCTGCCCGCCTCCAAACACGCAGTCGGAGGTCATGTGCGCCAAAGCCCACCAATCTACAGATGCGAGATCGGGAGCGCCTCTCCTCTCTATCTCCTCACTCCTATGAGACCCTTCTCGGCTTTGACGTCATCGTGTGCTCCCTCCGGTTGCTACGGCAACCCGTCTCCCGCACCCCCCCCTTCTCCATCCGTACGCTGGTAGGATCCGTAATGGTACAGGCAGCATCCTGCAGCACAATGGTGAGCGCGCAGTGATTCAGCATCACAAACTCAGGCTTTAATCCTTCTCTTTTTGTTTCATCTGCCTTTTTTTCTTTATATCTGTTTGATTCGTCCTCACAGTGGTCTTTAAATCCGTCGCGTACTGGGATGTTTTGAACAGGACTGGACTGTCACCGGACCGGGATCGTCGGACGGGCAGCTGGCACGGAATGGTAGGTCGGTTGCTCGGTCGGTGGGAGATGTTGATGCAGGGAACCTGAAGGGTGGGGTGGTGAATATTGATCGCTATGAAGGTTAATGAAGTCGATGCTTTTGTGGCAAAGGAAAATAAATGATCAGTCACGAGCGTCGGTGCGCACTAGAACGATCTCTAAACGGCAGGAATTCTCCGGTGTTTACCGGATCTGAGCGTGTGAGCGCACATCGATCCATGTTTTCCCTGCATCACTCGCAGTCCTGCATCATATGTCCTGTTTCCAGTGACGGCAGGCCTTTGTTAGAATATGGACTGATAGAATCTGGAGTCACAACAATAACATGTACACGCAATAGCTGGTCAATATATAAGCTTTTTTATGCTTTATAGGCTAAGTACAATATAATGTTCTTATTCCACTTAAAGCGGGATAATTTTTGCAATTTAAGACTTTAAATTCTACATATTGAAACTACTTGCATTTGATATTTTTTTTAACTTATCGATGCTTAAACCAGTTCTTAATGGAGTCTGAGATGAGATGGGGCATATGGTGAGGATGCACCCAGTTTTTTTTTTTTTTATTATGTGGTTATATGGTACCAAACCTATTCATTATTCAGTTACACTAACATTTTTAAATGAAGGACAATGTTGATGGAAAATGGAAGACATTGTTAGCATTTTAATGTTAAGATCAAATTGGATTTTTAAGTCTATTTTTTTTTGGTTTCAAGATTAAGATCAAGTCAGCATCACAGAATGTGATGTTTTCATGCATTATTTTTCATAAGACTGCAAGAAATAACAGTCTCAAAAGTTGATGTGAAATACAATGAAATACAATTTTTATATATATATATATATATATATATATATATATATAATCAGGAGACGTCATATAATTAAATATATATATATATATATTTAATTATATGACATCTACAAAACGACCTGGGAGTATCTGCATAATGTATAGTTTAAAAAATTAACTATAATGTATTTATGCAAATAGCTTCAATTAGACAAAGAGTTCTGTTATCACTCCTCTTTACTTAGGCTTTCAAAGCTTACATCTTTTGCATTGGTAAAAACTGATGAACTGACCTGTGATGAAATGTTACATGGCACTTTACATGTTTTTCTTTAAATAAAATGCCACAATATTGCTTTTAAATATCAGTACACAGTTAAATGAGCCAATCTGAGCAGGATCTGACATGGTGCGGGATAATGCTGAGGGGCGTCCATAGACCAATTATCCATAGCCCCCCAAAAAGACCCCATATGGCTAATTAGTCTGTTCCATTGTGTCTGTATATTGTTAAATCACATAGCACTGGGTGCCCTGGTTAGATTCAGCCCACGGTTTGGTGTCAGAGGTTGTCGTGATCTTCTCATATTCTCCAGGTATGCTCACATTCTGATTAGGATTAAAATAGTAATTTTGGGAATGAATTAGGAGCGAAGCCTTGGTTCAGCAAACTGACCTCGCTCCTAGGGAATTGTCTCTGTTTTTTCAAGGACTTGTCTCATTGATAGTCTCTTTTACTTGAATAGTTTATTGTAAATAAATGCTTGACCCATCCAGTTATGCAGTTCAGGGTTAAACTTGTTATAATCATCAATATTTATTGACTTCCTTGTGTGTTTGTGTGATTATTTAGCTATTGTTTGCATTCATGTTGGATCAGTAAACTTCTCTGTGGATCTTGTTTTATGTGCAACGTTCATTGGAAAGCAAATAGTGTTTTGTATAGCTAGTCACAGTTTGTATTACAATATATAGTGCTATTCTGTGTTTCCTAGTCTAAAATAAAAAATAGACATATTTCTAAAAGTCATATATACAATGTCTGTGGGATTTCAAAATCATAATTTTAGACCCAGCCATACAGCCATAGAACAGTCCCGCTAAATATTTCATGTTTTGTAGCTTGTTCCGTGTCTGGTTGGTTGTGGTTAGGATTAGTGGACCCAGGTTAAGCCATCTCAATGTTCTAATGTTTCTATCGCAGGCCCACATTATGAAACTAAATTCAGCATGTTACAGGCCAAAGCCATTTATAATGAATTTTTAGATGATGTCTGTGCTAACCAGCGAACACAGTGTTATTGGAATGGTATCTACATTACCAATCTGCTGCTATCAACGCTTTTTAATGTCAGTGTTTAAAATTCAGTGAAGTTCTTGACTCATGCCATGTGTGGGGGCGAGATCTCTCTTAAGGTCATTGTTTTGTAAGAGGCTTTATTAATAAGCTGAATGTCTTTTGAGATACAATGATTTGATAAAAGAAGAGCATTTGATGAAATAAGTTATTTGGGAAAATCACAAAATCAAAAAGGTTTAAATGGCCAGCTCGCCCTAAAATGAAAATTCTGGCATCCCTAATGTTGTTCAGAACCAGTATGACTTCTTTTATCCATGGAAATAAGATTTTTCATGCTCGTATGAATGCAAATGGGCACCATGGGCTGTCAAGCACAATAAAAAGCATAAAACCATGCACTACATCCCAAATCTTTTAAAACAGTAGTATTATTTCTTTGAGAAACAGGCTTAAATGAAATCATTATTCCCTGACAATTTAGCTTGACAGCCGTGATCAAGATTCATTTTCATCATATCTAAAAGAGCTCATACAACTGATATAAAAGTTATATTCACTAAATGATGACAGAATTCCCATTTTGTAGGTTAAGACCACTAAAGATGACTATAAAGCAGTATACAAATTACAGTAGTGCTGATTAATCGCATTAAAATTAAAGTTTTTGTCTGCATAATATGTGTGGTAGTACTATATTTATTATGTATATATAGATACACTATAAAATATTTACATGCATATATATTAATATATTTATGTTCTTATATTTGATATTATATAAAAAATATATTTAATATACAATCATAACATATTTTTCTTAAATATATGCATAATAAATACTCAGCACGAACACATATTATGTATACAAAAACTTTATTTTGGATGCAATAAATCACTAATATGAATACAAAACAAACACCTCATTCCATAAAATATTATAATGCTTCTGCTATTTTAAGACTATTTTAAATAATTTTCCATGTACATTTTCCATCATGATTTTCCCATTGCCAGAGATTTTGGGTCTTTCGTTTGTTTTAAAGGATCAGCACTCTGAATTAATCGTCCAAGAAATCTTAAGACTTATTGTCGGCATGTGTCCAAGCGCATGACTGATGATGTCATTTGCTGGTGTCCATGTGCGTTAACAGGATGCTCATTATAACTGTAATTATGCGAGAGAATGGGCGTGGCTTTACAGAGCTCCACCTGCTCCTCCTCTGAGTGCCTGGAGGTCTATAGCACGCACACTCGTTCTGTTTATGAGTCGCTATGTTTTATTATATACTGTAAAAGCAGATGTTGTTCAATAATAACCAAACCATGTGATCTGTAGCGACAGAATTTTAGGTTTTTTAGTCAGACCTCCCACAAGCTTCCAGTGAGCTGTGGAGAGATATACTGCCACGTTTGTGTTTTTGTGCATCGTAAAATAATGTTTATCATCTGCGCCTTGGTGTTCAGTGAAATTTCAGCCTCAAGGAGAATGTTTCCTGTGCAAGGAGATGGTTTTAAGATACAAACCACAGAGGCTGCTGGGATTGATTCTGAAATTACTGAGCACAGCAGCCCGTGGCAAGAACAACGCTATGAAGTTATCGATAGCTGTTCACTTTTATGTTTGACCTCTTCCGTCACTTCAAAGAGAAAGTTAATCAAGACTTTTAGCGTCTCAAGTCAGCTAAATAATTGTTGGGAAATTGATAGGTCTGAAATTGCGTTCATTAGAAATGAGCTGTTTTTAAAAGAAGACATCCAAACTGTCATCATCATTATTGGCAGATATTGCTTTAAGTAATATCAGTATCAGTATGAATTCTTATGCAACCTGCACAACAATCATTTATCTTCATATTATACATTACTTCCCCTTTATATTTGATGAGTCTTTGCAGTTAGCTTACAGTTTGTTTATAGTATTACTTTCAGCTGATCATAAGGATTTGAGAGCTCATCTTGTGTAACTGATTGTTTCTTAGTAGTTGTAAATCCAGCAGCAGACTTCTACTAAGAGGCAGTTGCCTTCTCTAGGCTGTCGCCATAGATTAGTGTTCAGTTGTATTTTCTAGTTATTGTTTTCTAGTGATACCTGGTATTTAATCATTAATTATAGCATAGCTATGTCTGATTGCAAAGCCTGTGATTTTATTTGTGATGTAGTGATTCCAAATCATTTGGCTGAATGCAAATGGGGATATTTTGCATGTCCAAGCTGTTCTTGATTCCAGTGGAACTAACATTGCGTTAATGGCAAACATTTCATCATTTAATATATTCCTGGGAATTAATCCCATGACTTGCTGTTGCAGGCCTAATGTCAAATTCACACTCTAAAATGGACAAAAAGCACCATAAAGTGGTTCATCTGAAGTCTTCTGAGGCTAAATAATGGCTTTGTGTGAGATACAGCAGTCAAATGAAGTCTGCTAAGTGGATTTTGATGTGGCATGGTTGAGTGTGTACAAGAATAAATAATGATTTAAATTTATTTTTTGGGGGGTTATTCTGTTAAATACAGTAAACCAATAAGGCACGGAGCTAGTAAGCTAGTTTGCTTTCCAGGGAAAACTGATTAAATGTATACCTTGAATCCAGTGTAATTCGATTTTGATGAAAGCATCTGCCAAGCACGTAAAATGTAGATTCAGTCTTGTCTATACAGTGTCAAGTGAACATGTTGATTAATGTCTCTGACCCATTGTTTTGTCAGATAAATTAATCTCCAGAGGCATTAGTGTAAATGTCATGAATTCACATCTGTTACATAGATTTTCACATAATTGCTTTTATTAGGTGTGTGACTATAGGTGTTTGTGTGTGTGGGAGTGTATTAATTTTCCTCACGCAGGAGAGAAAGTGTAAGTCATCGTGATCATGTTTAGAGAGAGTTCTGATTAAAGCCGGGAATACTGCAGCTGTCAGCAGAGGATTTATCTGATAGTATTAATGTGGACAGGAACTGTGGAATGTCAAACCACTGGAACATCTGCACTCGCTATTTTTGTATTACTATTTACTCTATCTCTCAGATTCTACCCAGTTTTATGAAAATAAATGATGCTATTGTTGTTATTCAGGTAATTCAAAATGAGAAAGTATTACATTTAAATACTTATACTAAAAATACTATATATCAGTATTTTTAAGAAAGAAACAGACTCAGTTCTTAGTATCTGAATCATGCTGAATGTTTACTGAAGAAACCATATTTGTTCACACTCAAACGGAAATGACTCATAGCTGTTCAAAACATTCAATGAGAGTACAGAAGAGCTGTCTGTGAATCCTCTTTTTATTACTGATATTGATTTTCTTGAGTTGGTTGTATCCAGTGATGTAAAAATTCTTGATGTTACATTAAAGGTTTTTCAGATCAGTTTATGGGGAGCAGAACACTCTTGGTTTCTTTAAATCAAGACTGTGGTTTGGAGACAGCAAGCATGAGACACAGAACGGAAGAGAGAGGAATGTTAGGGAGCACTGGACTTTAGTTCAGGGAAAATAAAAGAGCCAACGCCAGCCCTTGAGAAGAGTGGGTTGGCCCCTGCCGTCCGGTATGATTTGATCTCATGCTGATCAGGGAGGAGAAGGTAGATAGATAGATAGATAGATAGATAGATAGATAGAAAAGCAGTTGAAAGATATTTTTTACAGTTTGAAGATGTCTGGGCATCGAGGTTATGAGTTTTTGGAGTTTTGGTGTTGGAATTAGTTCATTCCCATTCTTGCCTGATATAGGTTTCCAGCTACTGAAGAGTTTGTGGTCATCTTTGATGTATTTTTGGTTTAATGATGCATCAAATGTTCTTAATAGGTGAAAGATCTGGACTGCAGGCAGGTCAATTCAGCACCCAGACTCTTCTACTCCGAAGCCATGCTGTTGTAATCGCTGCAGTGTGTGGCTTTGCATTGTCCTGCTGAAATACACAAGGCCTTCCCTGAAATAGACGTCATCCGGAGGGGAGCATTTATTGCTTCAAAACCTTAATATACCTATCAGCATTCATAATGCCTTGTAAAACATGCAAGCTGCCTGTACCGTATGCACTTATGCACTCACATACCATCAGAGATGCTGGCTTCTGAAATAAATGCTGATAACACGCTGGAAGGTCTCCCTCCTCTTTATCCGAGGTTCACAGCGTTTGTGATTTCCAACAAGAATGTTAAATTTTGTTTACACTTTGAAACAATCCATTTTAAATAAACCTTGGCCCACAGGACATGATGGTGCTTCTGGTCAATGTTCACTTATGGTTTCCTATTTGCATGATAGAGCTTTAGTTGGCATCTGCAGATGGCTCGGTGGATTGTGTTTACCGACAATGGTTTCTGTAAGTATTCCTGGGCCCATTTAGTAATTTCAATGACAGAAACGTGCAGATGAGTGATTCAGTGTCGTTTGTGAACCCAAAGACAATAGGCATCCAACAAAGGTCTTTGGGCTTGTGTTTATGCACAGAGATTTCTCCAGTTTCTCTGAATCTTTTGAGTGTTATGCACTGTAGACGATGAGATTTGCGAAGTCTTAGTAATTTGACGTTGGGGAGCGTTGTTTTTATATATAAATTGCTAGATGTTCTCCCAGCTGAATCTTTTCAAAACTTCTTGCTTTTTCAGCCCTTTGTTGCCGCTTGCCAGACCTTTAGCAGTCATCAAATTTGAAATGAGCTCATTTAGTGGATAAAAGTGTACAATTTCTCAGTTTAGACATTTGTTTTGTTCTCTATGTTCTATTGTGAATAAAATAATGGCTCATGTGATTTGAAAGTTTAGTTTTCGTTTTATTCACATTTACAAAAAGGTCCCAATTCGGCCTCGAAAATTCAGGTTGTAGATAGATAGTAAAGCACAGTGAAAAGATTCACAATTTTTAAAAACATTCCTTCAGGAATCCTGTCTGAAGCACGGTCATTGATTCAGCGTTTGAGTAGTTTCCTCTCTGTAGTCCAGTGGTCGGATCCGTTGATCAGACTGCAGGAATGTGAATAATTTAGATGTTTTTGCTGTGCCCTAGTAGCAGAGTGTTATGCAAGAGACAACTTTAATTGCTTCAGCTCACTAATGAGATGTTATTATCTCTGCGCTTTGTTTGTGTTCTTCTAAATAGTCATCCAAACAAGTGTTTGGACAAATGTCATTTCCCCCAGGATAACCCCCTGTCCTGCTCACTGCTTTTCTTTCACTTTTGTGTGTGTGTGTTAATTACAGGCACTAGGAAGTGTGTGTCACTGTGTTTATATTTCTCTGTGTGTTTATGTCTATGTGATCGGGAGAAACAGAGCATACATGCTGTCATCTGACGAACAAGACGTTACACAGAGGAAAGAGAGTTTAACCTCTTTTTAAATGTTTTTACTAAGTCTATCATTCTAAATGATCTGCTGGTTATAGATGCTGATTTAAACTCTCAGGTCTCAAAGCAATTTGCTGTTGCCATTCTAAATATTACTCTAAAGTAACTGCAGGCCATTCGCTTCCACTTCGCTCTGAGCTGCGAGGTTCGTTTGTGTGTGTTTCTTTAGTGCTTGGTTGAATGCATATGTTGCTGCAGAGCTTACTTGACAGGATTTCAGGGTCCCCACAGCATCATCGACAGAGAGAGAGAGAGAGAGAGAGATAGAGAGAGAACAGAAGAGGTGGAGGAGGCATAGAGAGGAAAGGAAGACGAGAAATATGGGACTAGTGTGGAATTACTGACATATTTATGTGATGCTTGTAAGCCGACTTAAGGTTTGCCTCCGGTGCACAGCAGAAAAGAACAGACTAAAAGCAAACACACACACACACCTATGTGACTGAGAATCCAAGTGAAATATCTGTGAAATGTTTGGAGTAATTTTGTGAAAGACAGTTTAAACTGAGTCTTAGAAATGAATTGAGTTTTAAACTCTGGTGTTTTAGTGCTGATTATTTAATAGTCATTATTCTGGCTTTATGGAGAACAGAAGCGTGACTTATTTGCGACGTGTCAAACAGAGAGGTCATTTAAAATAGATTGAGGACGCATAACTCTGACTAAAACAGGTCTCTCTCTTTTGCTCTCATTCTGTGCACTCGCTCATTCGAAAAGCAGGACAGAGAAACTAAAGATGACCTTAACTTTTAGACTGAGAGGATAGACAGATAGATAGATCTGCCTTAGCTTGCTTCTATGCCCCCATGACGATGTCGAACACTCCTGATTGGCTGTGTGGGCTGAGGCCTTCAGGGATGCCGTGCTGTGATTGGCTGAGTCCAGAGAGACCATGCTGTTGCCGCATAAAAGAGGATTTGATATTAACAGAACTGTGAGTGACATTTGCTTTGGACACTCAAGGCATCTGCTATTGTTGTTCTTCTATTGTTTTTAGGATGAAGATCATACATCGAGACGAGCGACTGACAATATAATAATAATCACAGTCATAGCGGTGGAGAACATTGCTATTGACATTTTGAGTGTTTCGGCTGTTGCTAAGAGACTCGTTGAGTCACTGCAGATAGTTTGGGTACATGATGAATGCTGAGAATAGGAGACACATCCTGACTGATTGGTTGTAGGCGGTGTTTGTTATTTACTCCTCCCACCCAGTACACAGACACCTGTCAAAACGTTTGATGTGTCACTTGTTTTGTGAAAGTTTTGTGGTTTCTAACACATTAGGCTCCATGACTAGAGTACCTTTTAAGTCATCAGCGAACAAGTGAATGGTATCTTATGCTGCCTTCTAAGATATGAACGCAGGTTTGGGAGGAGCTTGATCGTCCAGTCCTGTCAATCACCGCTATGACTGGATATAAGCAGCAGTCATTGGTCCGTTCCAGTGACATCCACCACCCCTTCTTACTCAGAGCTTGAGCTGAGCCTTGGGTTCAAGCTTCCTTTGCAGAGAGCAAGCCGAGTTTGTTTTCCATTACGAATGATGAATGGGCAGGCAAATTTGTGAATATGTGGATATATATATATATATATATATATATATGGAGCCCCTAAAGGGACGTGGTGAAGAAAAACAAATAATTATTTCAATGCTTTTGACTTAAATAAATAATATATGTAAAATGTGTACTAAAAAATCCAAAAATGTAAGAAATGTAGAATGTAAAAGAAATGTAAAAATATTACAAATATGTTGAATTAGTTTTTAAAAATTATGTTATTTATAATATTTATAAATGTAAATATTAAAATCGAATATATTTGATTTATATTTTTAAAAATCGAAATATAACCAAATATTAATAAATAATATAATAGTATATAAATAATATGAAAATAATACTGAATGGAATCAAATATGAGTTATCGCTAACATTTTGTGAAGTGTGGTTTTATTTATTTATTTATTTATTAAATAATTTTGAGAGGTTTCTTAGTAGAGCATCAAACTCTTGTGAGGCTTGTGAGCTTCTGTTTCAGTTAGCATGCTGTCTCAGAAGGTAGCTTCCTGTAGTCTACAAGGACCTGAAAGGAAGTTTGAGTGGCTGTTGGTTAATGAAAGAATCAAGCACTTAAACTCAAAAGCTACTTTGTCTCTCCAAGTACTTAATAAATAATGGAGTTACTTGATCTCTCTTTCTTTCTGAGATTCAGTCTTTTATCTTTAAAGGGGGAAAATACATTGTAATGTTCATAAACCATAACGTTTTATTATTATAGAGTATATAAAAAGCAAATTTGCTTTTTCCTTTGTGCTCTTAACTTCCGTTACACTGCCCTGACAGGATTGAAAATGACCCTCAGGATCGGCGAGGAAAAGAATTTCCTGTTCCTGACCTACTGAGCAACTGAGCACGCTCTTTTCTTCTCTGTGGCATAAAGATTAATTCGGCCGTCCAGTATCTGGACATACACAATTCAATAACATTAAAAGCTCCTTTATCTTTTTGTCCCATTCATTTATATGAATTATTTTTTTTTTTTCTATCCTAGATAAACATGCTGTGATGGGATATTACAGCGGTAGGCGGTGTGCAGGGTTTACGAGACATTAATCTAAAATGTTATTGCAAGTCAGAAAGGCTTAAAGATTCAAACCTTATAGACAGCTATGTTCCAATATTGAGATAAAATACATAACTCATCGATCACAAGCTGTTGTTCTTTTAAAGAAATTTGCTTCATTAAGTCCGTTATTATAATCTGATCACACCAGGCTGTCTAATGATCAACTCCACGCAAAGACGTGTTGTCAGATTAACTTTGAAACCCCAAATCAGAATCCTACTCCTAATCCAGATGGAGCATGTGGATTATTTTGCAGGGATTTTGGCAGCACAAGGTAGTCTAATGGCAGTGTTGGAATGGAACCATACTCCTAGATTTTACCTCTCACTTTCGTCAGTCACTGTTACTGGTTGGCGTGGATTGGCATCCATATTTGGAAGCTGCTATATAATATTGATGTCATCCAGCTGGTGGTGTATTTACTGCCAGGGCAGCAGTCAGATGTTGTTTCTACTTGACAGGGAGAAAAATAACGCTTACCCAACAACACTCTAACATTATTTCAGAAATTGTTTTTCACAGACCATGTAGGTTAAATATTTGTAGTTTATTTTGGTTGATTAATTGCAGAATTTGGTGTAGATTTGTTTTTTCTCTCATAAATTGCTAGTAAATTTCACAATTATTTACAAAGAGTAAAACACACTGAACTAAATGTGGGAGTATTTAAATGTGAAATGATATAT
>JAUMHE010000077.1:3672225-3696580 GCA_032359235.1 Enteromius mattozi
TTTGTTTGTTTGTTTTGAATCAGTAGTTGGTTTTGTTTCGAATCAGTGTTTTGGTTAGAATCAGTGGTTTGTTTTATTTTGAATCAGTTGTATGTTTCGTTTTCAAAAGAGTGTTTTGTTTTGAATCAGTTGTTTGTTTTGGTTAGAATTAGTGGTTTATTTTGTTTTGAATCAGTGGTGTGTTTGTTTCAAATCAGTGATTTTTTTTGTTTTGAATCAGTGGTTTCTGTTTCAAATCAGTGGTTTAGAAATTCAGTTTGTTTGCCGCTGTATTGCATTCACCTTGTGAACCCATTAATAACCGTGATGGTTTTTTAACTAAAACCGGGCCAATTTTAGGCTATAATGTATTAAATCCTAATGAAGTTAATTTACTTGCACGTGAATAATACAACAAATAAAATAAAAGTGCCTCCAGCCTGTGGTGACCAGCAGGTACCTCCAGCCAGTGCATTGAAACAGTGAAGCAGTGGATTCTCCTCAGTGGAGTTTTAAAAAGATTTGCTTCTTCCAACATATCGCCATCTACTGACCTGGCATGCGTAGTAGCCTACCATAGTCTTTTTTTTTAGTCTTTTTTGCGGATCCATGTGACAGGAGATCTTTTTGACAACGTTAGCATCTGTATGCAAAACTTTTCAAATATTCAAAGGAAAAACATTTCCATTTTTTGTTCAATTGTAAGTTGGGAGTTGGAATGCCGTGCACAAAATGACTGATTATATTATCTGTTTTGATGAACAGTGGCAGATAGGGGGAGCATTTGAGAGTGTTATTCTCTTGTGAGACAAAAAATCGCTTACAGCAACTCCTCAGTATTTCAAGACTTTGTATTTCATTAGCATATTGTGTGTGATAAAAATCTGTGTGCCGTCAGTTGAAATCTGTTCAAGGATGTTCTCACCAACGGCTGTGTGTCTTCTGAGCAGTGTTCTGTTTTTGCTAAATCAGTTCTGAGAGTTCGTTTGTTTTCTGTACAAGTGTTGGTTTGCCGCCACAGTAACAAGCTGGCGAAATGTCTGAATCAATCGATACAAAAGAAACGAGGACCATGCAAGATTTATTATTTAAGTGCTGCAAATGTTTTCAATCTACAGAGGTATTGAAATATAAAGAAGCACATTGCTTTGATTAAATGAGGAAAACTGTACTTTTTAAAGCTGATTCTGTGATATCGCTTGCATGAAGTATGTGTGGCAAAGGACCAAAATAATCACTCCTCTGATGCTGGTTGCTTGTTTTTATAAGAAGCCTCTGTATTGAACAGAAGTTTAGACTGTTATTAAAACATTAGAACTGACTTCAGGCTGTAAATAATGAGAGAAAATAGTAATTAAGGATTGGAGCATGCAAATTACTGAGCTATTTATAATAAAACTTTAAGCATCATCCCTCTCTCGCTCTTCTCTTTGGATTATTATTTCATCATACTGACTCGTTTTAATCAATAATATGAAGGTTATCATAAAGCTGCTCAATTTTCCCATAATGCTCTTTGTCTCGGAGCAGACTGCAGAAGCAGCAGCGCAGGTTTTTGTGTTTCAGTAGTTGTGTGAAAAAGAAATGAAAGCGGTGCTGTTAATGTCAGTCATTTGACAAACACACGTGAGCTGTAGGCAGTCTTCATGCCATTTACACACACAGCTGTAAGCTGCCACTCAAAACCAGCAAGAACATTACAGCAAGTGCTGTTTTCACTCATGCATCCAGCCATTATCAAATCTGCGTCAAAGACACAACCATGATGCTTTAGACATTATGATATATATATATATATATATATGTGTGTGTTCTGTTGGCAAGAAGTTTGGAATGTTTAATCCTAAAGATTTGTTTTTTGATTAATTTTAATTTAACTTATGCTCACCCTCCGTTTAACTGGTTAAAGTACAAAAATTAGTAACATTATTTAGCGCTGTCAAATAATTAATCGTGATTAATCGCATCCAAAAGTTTTTGTTTACATAGTATATGTGTGTGTACTGTGTATATTTATTATGTGTTTATAAATACAAACACTTGCACGCGTATATATTTAAGACATATATGTTTGTTTGTTAAATATATTTATATATAATATCAATTGTATGAATATAAATATATACAAGTAAAAACATTTAAATGTTTCCAAAATATATACTGTGTGAGTATTTATATAATAAATATACATAGTACACTCATGTACATTATGCAAACAAAAACTTTTATTTAGATGCGATTAATTGCAATTAATTGTTTGAGAGCACTAACATTATTGCATATTAGAAATATTTAAATTACTACACATTATTATTTCAATTAATATCTGTTTTCTATTTTTACATATTGTAAAATGTCATTTATTCCTTTGAAGGCAAAGCTGCTTTTTTATTATTTTTGCTGCTCAAGAAACATTTCTTCTTATTATTAATGTTGTACTAATGTATTAATTATTATTATTATTATTAATAATAATAATAAAAACAGTTGTGTTGTTTAATATTTTAGTAAAAATATTATTGTTTTTAAAACGTTTTAATTTCTTCGATGAATGCTGTAAATAGAACTGACATAGAATGTTTTGTGACATTATAAACCTATACTATCACTTTTGATAATTTTACTGCATCCTTATGAAATAAATATATTAACAAACATATATAATAAATCTGCCATCTGTAAGCTTTTTTATTATTATT
Organism: Enteromius mattozi; assembly: GCA_032359235.1. Classification (NCBI taxonomy): domain Eukaryota; kingdom Metazoa; phylum Chordata; class Actinopteri; order Cypriniformes; family Cyprinidae; genus Enteromius; species Enteromius mattozi. The sequence goes on from JAUMHE010000077.1 coordinate 3,674,904, forward strand.
ATTATTTATTACTCCTTCTAAATGTATACCGCTTCATAAATTTATCACGAATTTCGTTTTGTTTTTATTGACACCAAGTAAAATAATAAGTAATAATAGCCTATAAATAAATAGTAAAATCTCATACTGTTAAAATGACCCACATATTGCATCCATATGGATTGATCCCTTTGTTACAGCTGGCTGATATGAAGTCTGGAAAACACTAATGAATATTTAACGCCTATTCACGGTGCTTCAGTATCTTTAAAAGGCAGGGTGCACAGTGCTTACCAAAAGCTCCTCCTCGTCCCTTGGGGAAAAAAATAACAGGAAACAGAGCAGAGCAGGCGGAAGAAATAATCAACGCGAATTAGCATACTGTCTTTGACTTCTGGATGACACTGACTATTCTTGGAAAGCCTGTTCTAATGCATAGATCCTCAGTGTGCCGAGAGCCGTTATACCCACAGGCCAGGGGCTTTGAGACAGTATGAAGATGGTAGATGTGAGAAGAGAAAAAAAAAGAGTGTTGTTTATCATCTCAGCTTTCTCTCTTTTAGCACATATCATCATCTGCCAAAAAACATCTTGAGAAACCAAGTCATTTGGAAATGAAATGAGCTTTATGGAACAAAAAACAAATCTTACTACCTCAGTATAAAATGCTTGCAGTATTTATTTACTCAGTTTTTAATCATGTCTCCTAATTCCTGTGTTTCAGGTATTTATGAACAGACGTTTCTTATATAACTGCAGTGCTCCAGTCCTGGATGTGAAGATTGCCTTTTGTCAGGTGTGTGTTCCATACAGGTAAATTAAAAGGTAGAGTATTCATTCACTTCCATTCTGTCCGTCATTCTTATGGGTGTGTCATTGTCTGAAACAAATACTGGTGACAGCATGTCTGAGGCCTTGAGGAAGATGTACAGCTTATAGGATCAATTCCTTGCAGCATTTCAAGCTATTCAGACTCGGGTTTCCCAAAATGCATTAAGAAAATCTTAAGATCACTTTAGATATGCATGCAGGTGTTTTCTAAAATCAATGCGGTCATACAGATGCATCATTCAAATTAAAAGCATTTAAAGGAAAAGGGATATTCTAAATTGTTTACTCACCCTTGGGTTTTTTTACTTTCTTCCGGGAAAGTGTTATCGTGATATTGTTTCAGTCTGAAATATATCACGTTGCGGAAATAAAATGGGTTTTAAATACCATTCCATGTTGGCTTTAAAAGGATAGTTCAGCCAAAAATGGCAAACCTTCATGTTGTTCCAAACACAAAAGAAGATATTTAGAAATTGTCTAATTTTAATTTTTTCATTGTTTTGCACTCCATTAAGTTTCATTGCACAGAAAAAAACAGGGTGAGTAAATAGTGATTTTGAGTGAACTATATATTTAAATTTAATTTATAGATGTACATCTTCCTTAAATTCTGGGCTCTAAATTGACTCACTTGTGACAGTATGACAATATAGCTTTGTTGACCTGATTTACAACATTTTAGAATAAATGTTATGAATGTAATAACACTATATATAACATTTTATTGTAAAGAGGTTGCAAAAGATTTTCTTGTTTTTCTTAAAATTATGAATTGGAAAACATAAACTCGCAATTCTAAGAAAAAATACACACCAAAGTCCGAAATGTTTGTGTGGGTTTTTACATTTTTTTGTATTTGTCATGCTTTCCTATCAAAATGCATGCTATGGATTTGAAAACAGAAAATCGAACCTGATTTGAAGGTTTCTGGGGCAGTGTGTAAACGTATTTTATTTTCAACGTGCGGAAATTTCAGACTCAGTGTGCAATTCAATTTTTTCCTCACAATTCTGAGTTTACATCTTGCAAAAAGAGGTAATTGTGAATTTTGAGTGTAATTGTGAGTTTAAATCTCACAACTTTTCCTCTCAAGATGGCGAGGAAAAAGTTGCAGTTACCCCATTTGTTTTTTTATCCAATAACCCAACAAACTTGAAAAGTGAAAAGACATTCATACTATAGGCTGTATCAGAATAGAATAACGATGCATGGTTTTACATAATACAACTTTCTTCTGATTAATCTAAATATGAAGTAAAGCATCTTCTCCCTGAAGAAATCACAGTAGCAAAGCAAAACATTATCAGTTAACCTTATATGTCCCTTGGGTTTTTTTTTTATCCTTCATTCTTTCTTTTGGGCTTTAAATTATCCTCATCACCTATCAGAAAGTCCATTGGTGAGACGTACAGATCACAGGTCAAGAGGGCAGTAGGCGGAGTTGACTAGCAGATAAAAAAATCACTTTGCTAACAAAAGGTTGTAGGTTCGTATCCCAGAAGGATCGATCCATGAATCAACACTGTGTCCTTGAGCGAGACACTTAACCTCTGTGTACTCCACAGGGACTGTCACTGTAGTAAGTGTACTGGTGGTCACTTCAGATAAATGACTGACTGACTCCTGAATCAAGTGTGTTTCATATCCCTAAAAGTGTATCAGCTCTGTTGGGAAACAATCCGGTAGATTTTAATGCTAGCATGTTGCTAAGCCAACAATACAATACTCTGAAATACATAGACTGGCCTAAAGGGATAGTTCACCCAAAAATGAAACTTCTGTCATTAATTACTCTCCCTCATGTTGTTCCAAATCCGTAAGACCTTCGTTCATCTTCAGAACACAAATTAAGATATTTTAATGGAATCTGAGTGCTTTCTGACAAGATCAACGCATGAAAACGTAGCTGCTGAACAAAAAAAAAAATGCTGGTTAGGTAGGTTTTGCAGCTGGGATGCTGGTTTAAACTAGTCCTTTGCTGCTTTATGCTGGTCTTTCAGTCTTTTCTGTCTTTCAGCAAAAATTTCTTGTAATAATTTCTTATAATATTTTAAGTGTCTGCCTTATAATGCTGTCTAGGTAGGAAGCTCAACCTGTTTTGGAATGGAACTAGTTTCGCTACAACAATCAAACCAAACCAAACCATGTTCGCAATTCTTAATAAAAGGCCACCATTACCACAAATCTAAGCTCATTAGCTTCAAATTATCCCAGTCAGTTTAATAAGGGGACCACTGCAGTGAGAAGTGCTTTATGAAGCACGTACAGCGCACACAAGCATATATGCATATTACTCTCTCTCTCTCTCTCACTAATTACCATGTGGCTCGCAAAATGATGTGGACAGCTTCCTTGGTATGGCCATGAATATATTCACTATGTGACAGTTAGTGCAATCGATTACACAGCTGGCCCTTGTGCCAATGCTGGCATGAGCTCCAGAGAGCTTGATCGTAACACTTAGTAGTCTTATATATGAAATCTTCAGCCAAGCACCGATAAGATAGTCTTCTCTTTAGTAGCGAAACTAATATGGGTTTGTATTCATCCCCTGGAACTTTATTAATATCTCACAATTGCAACATAATTACGTGAAATAAAGATGTAGCTGGGATATATAAAGTTGCTGTTGTGAGCTATAAATATAAGTCACAATGGTGAGAAATACTGACTTTAATGGTGCTTAATATTTGTATTTTAATACAGTAGTATATATTAGTGCTATCAAACAATTAATCGCATCCAAAATAAAGTTTTTGTTTACATAATATGTGTGTGTACTGTGTATATTTATTATGTATATACAAATACACACAGATACTATATATATATTTACATTATTGATATTATTTAGAAATATATTTAACATATAAACATAACATATATATATTTTAAAAAATATATACATGCATGTATGTGTTTTATATATACATGATAAATATATACAGCACACACACACATATTTAAACAAAAACTTTTATTTTGGATGCGATTAGTTGAGATTGATCTTTTGACAGCACAAATATACATATATATATATAAATATATATATATAGTACTACTGTAACTAAAATAATTCAAATGTAAAGAAAAACTTAACATATTAATAAAGCCTATAATAGTATTTTACATATACTAAGATAATGCACACAAAAGTCTAATTTTTAGATGTTTTATATTCTTAATTTTGGCTTGTATATATAAAGAGTTTTTAAAAGCATTTTGTCAAATGACATATAATAGATGCAATATTTGTCTTCAATCATTTGTGACACCTCATTTCATTTAATTCTATAAATTTATTTGCCTACTGTGTGGTTTGACCGAAATATAAAGCCGCAATATCACGTTGCAATTGTTTATTTACCTACAAACCATTTAAGCAAACTCATCTGTAGTTTTATAGTGTAACATAGAGTTTCATATCCTTAGCTAATGAAAAGAAGTCAGTTTTATCTATACCTCTTTATATTGTTTATTGTATGATTATTAAAGTGAATGGTTTGAAGCTCAAACAAGTTTTTATGACTTTATGGATGTGCTTTTTTGTTTAAATAATAGTCTTACAAGTGCTTATATCAACTGTCTAAACCCACTTTCTTTGATGTTCTCATCTCATGCATGTGTCCATCTTTTTCTCCACATCCAGGGATTTGGCAAACAAGTTGATGTTTCTTACATTGCCCAGCATTACAACATGAGTAAAAGCAAAGTGGACAACCAGTTCTACAGTGTGGAAGTAGGAGACTCCACCTTCACGGTTCTCAAACGCTACCAAAATCTAAAGCCCATCGGTTCCGGGGCTCAGGGAATAGTGTGGTGAGTACCCATAATGCATCGCTTTGCCTTTTTATTGCAAAATAAGTCCATATGGCATAATGATTCTCAAACGTCTTCCTGATTGAGGCTTTGAATTTTTGAGAGGGATATTTGGAAGTTTCTTGGCAGGATAAATTGCAGTTCCCAGTAGACAGCAGCTAATTTGGATCTGAGTTGCGCTCGTTGCGCTCCCCAAAAACCAAACCTTGTGATTTTTATAATGAATTTTGAGTCTATTCGCCTATGGGATTATGGGAAATCTGGATCAAGGTGGCCTTCCCTTTTCCCCCTCCCCCAGTCGTCTTTCCTTGCATCTCAGTTTCAGTGGCAGCGGTATGGTTTTGCAGAGAAGGCAGGGAGGCAGGACTGGACTGTTAATGACATTGTTGATGTGTTCTGGATGGTTTGCTGGCTGCAGTAATCCTGCCTGCTGGACGGACAACCCTGATCTAATTTAGCTTCCTCTCCTCAGCAGCAGTCACATGATGTAGCATGGCAGCTGTATTAGCCTAACAAACGCCACATCATTCTCCAGAGAGAAAGAGAGAGAGAGGCAGAAGAAGGACAGTTTGAAAGGACTGCAAAGTCACATGTTTTCCACAGGCCTTGATAAAACTGATGTGGTTAGATTGTGTTGCTGCAATATTTTTAAAAATATTATAAAAAGTGTAAAAGCCTAGAGGCTTTTTAAGCAGTGATTTCTCCAGTGTCACATGATCCTTCAGAAATCATTTTAAAACTTTTTCTTTCTCAGTAGTGCACTGTATGTATTTATGTAGTTATAAAAACAAAAAACAAAAACATTCATATTGTAAAGTATGTAGGTTAGGTTATTACAACCTTTTCATGACTTTTCATCCTTTTCACAGTATATTTTTGCTAGCTGGGTCTGTGGAGTTATTAAATGGATCCATCATATCATTCACAGTCCGTGTTAGAAAGCTACATGCTGAATATTTAGATGACGCAGTGCTGCTTTCCTGCGAGTAATAGTCAGAGCCATGAGCATCTGGCATCGTGCCGCTCCTAAAGGTTTTGCTGCTAATAATTTATCATACCACACACTCGCACACCAATCTCCTGACTGCGTATGCTGGAAAATCAGATTCTTACCTTGCACAATTCTCTCCTATATTGGATGTTGGGTAAAAAAGATGTGTGCCAAGAAAGTAAACATGCAAGTAAATACAAATATCTATAAAACAAACAGAATGCCCCCAAAAATTTCCCAAAAAAGCATCTGTTCTGTATTATATAACCCATTATGCAGTACAAAGGCAATTTCTCAAAAAGCAAAAGGATGCTGTCAAACTCTTTGGGGATTTCTGGGCCCAAATAGTCGAAGAAAGTAGTTATTTGCTGTGTTTTTGTATTTCTTTAAAGGTAGCTTTTGTGCTTGCACTACTAGTCTATTCATGTGAGTATATTGTGCACTGTATAAATGCAGTGGGGTCAATCCATTTTTCCTGTTGTTAATAATATCTCACAATGAAGTGTGCTCATTTTGACCCTCCATTTTCAGGCATGGTTTTTAACATTTTCTTGGCTCATTAGTTAATTGGACATTCAAAAGTTAAAATATTTTTACATTAAATAACACAATGGCCCGAAAAAACAAACAGACATGCAATGTAATGTGTTTGTGGCAGTGTAAAATACCATAGTTTTGAACATTTATTTTTGCGTATTGCATGCTTTATTCAGAAAGGATGCAGTGAATTGATTAATAATGACAGTAAAAACATTGTTTAGACACCGAAAACTGGAGTAATTATGCAGAAAACAGAAATAAATTACATTTAAAAATTTTATTAAAAATGTATTTCAGTATTTGTTTTATTTTATTTTAATGTACATTACAATATTGCTGTTTTTACTTTCACTTTTTAATCAAATAAATGAAGCCTCAGCATAAGAGACGTCTTTAAAAAAAAAAAAAAATCTTACCTACCCCCAACTTTAGAACAGTAGTGCACATTTTGTATAAAAATATGCATACACAATGCAAAAAAAAGATATTTACTATATTATTTCTAAAATGCAATGAGTAATACTCTAGTACTAATTTCGGAAAATTGTCGATTATGTAACCTCTCATAGCAACAAAGCACCTATGACAGGCCACAAAGATTCTTGTCATTTATGAGAGAAAAATAATGAGAACACAAACAAGTTGACAGGACGGTTCTGAGCCAAGCTGTTGTGCAGCTGGAAGAGGGGCTGAACTCTGTGATGAACTTAGTGTCAAGTTAATTACACTAGGCTGTGATTAATTTCACCAGGCTGTCACCAAACTCCACTACGGCTGTCAGAGTCTGTCATCTTTTTTGCTTCTTCTAGAGTTGGGTTTGGGGTGTGAGATGGATTGTGCTTTCATTATAGTGCTTGAACATAATTTTTTATGTATTTCTTTTAAAAAGATGATTTTTAGTAGTGCAAAAAATGTCTGGGAAAGGTTTTTTTAGTGGAATAAAATTCTGTTACCATTTACATATCCTCAGCAAATAGAATTTAAAGGAGTAGTTCACCCAAAATAACAATTTGCTGAAGATTTACTCACCTTTAGGCCATCCAAGATGTAGATGAATTTGTTTCTTCATCAGAACAGATTTGGAGAAATTTACATTACCTGCCTACCAATTGATCTTTTGCAGTGAATGGGTGCCATCAGAATGAGAGTCCAAACAACTGATAAAAAACATCACAATAATTCACAAGTAATCCACACAACTCCAGTTCATCAATTACTGCCTTGTTTGTAAGAAGCAAACCAAGTAGTTTTGGTTCTCATTGCATTTTGTTTGAAAATACAATGGAAGTCAATGGAATCCAAAACTTTGGTTTGGTTACCAACATTCCTCAAAATATCTTCTTTTTGTTTTTTTCATTTTTGGGTGGCTATCCCTTTAAATTTCAATGTTTTTCATTTAAATGTATTGTATAGCTTTGGAAGACAAGTCATTTGGATGGCTTTTGTGACCATTTTTGGAGCTTATGCTATTTAATTTACCAATTATCATTTTTATTAGATGTAAAAGAAGTTTTGACACTCAGCATTTTGTATTTCTTAGAATAAAGACTACTTTTAGATACATATACACATTTTTAGACAAGCAATTCCTCACATATATCTTTACGTGTCTGTGGTTATATGTCAGGTCTATTCATAAAAAACCTTGTCTTTATGCTGTAGCGTGAAATGTGGTGTTCAAGTAGTTAAAATGGTGTCTGGTTTGTGACAGCTGCCTGTAGGCAGGGCTCTTGAAGAGCAATGCTGCAATGCATTAACCACCTAGAGAGACAGCCGTGACATCATCTTTGACACAAATGGGTATCCACGGCCACCATTAGCCAAAAAATCTCTCAAGCTGCCGTTACCATGGACACATCAGTTCTCAGTTCCAAAAACATGCTTTAGAAACTTTCCTGATACAGCTCAGAGGATATCTTACCGCCTTAAAATCACATGGTTTCCTTTTCGTTGCACTGAAATAATTGTATAATTCAACTGCACTTAGAGTAAAAACAATTTCCATCAGAAATTGCTAGTGAATTTCTCAATTATAAGGAACAGCAAGCAATATTGATGAAAGGTGACATTTTAAAGGGTTAGTTCACCCCAAAATGAAAATTCTGTCATTAATTACTCATCCTCATGTCATTCCAAACCCAGAAGACCTTTGTTTATCTTTGGAACACAAATGAAGATATTTGTGATGAAATCAGAGACCTATCTGACCCTCCATAGACAGCAACACAACTGAAATGATCTAGGTCCAGAGACGTAGTAAATACATCGGTAAAACAGGATGTGATATCAGTAGCTCAATTTCAGTTTAGCGACACTACGAGAATACTTTTTTTGCGCAAAGAAAACAAAAATAACTTTTAAAATAAATAAATACATTTTTAAAATGAATTTTTCTCCCGAGTTACGTCTTCTGCTGGGAGAAACTCGGGAGAAAAATGGTTGAGTAAATTATGTTATTTTGGTTTTCTTTGCAAGCAAAAAAGTATTCTTGTAGTGTCGTAAAACTGAAGTTGCGCTACTGATGTCACATGGACTGTTTTACCGATGTATTTACTGTGTTTCTGGACCTGGATCATTTCGGTTGTGTTTCTATGGAGGGTCAGATGGCTCTCTGACTTCATTAATAATATCTTAACTTTTGTTCCGAATATGAACAAAGGTCTTACAGGTTTGAAATGACACAAAGGTGAGTAATTTTTAACATAATTTCCATTTTTGGGGTGAACTAACTCTTTAAATTGGAATGGTTTGTTGTCAATATTTAACATATTCATAGCATTTGCAATTTCTTTTCTAATGTCACTTTGGTTTAGATTATCCTGTAGGTTTTCTTTCACTGTGTGTGTCTTGTGTGCGTGTGTAAGGGTGTGTTTGTATCGTAGGGTTTTTACTCACCCCTCCTAGAAAGCCTGTTTTTGTGTACCTCACCCCCTTCTGCTTTGACCATCTGCTGTACCAGCTTTAACTGTCTGCTCAAATAATCCATAGGTGATTCAAAGATCCATACGCACCTTGGAAATCTTGATTTTATATAGAGGTAAACACACAGCTTTGGCTGCTGAGTTGTAGTCCAGTGTGGAGGTTTTACAAAAGGTTGCATTGAAAACCGACAAGTGCCCAAGTTTTATTCACCCAGAAGGCTTTTTAATAGGTTTTTATTGGGGATTAAAAGAGTGAAGGTCAGTTTTGACTGTTGAACATGGCACACTTTCAACTTTTCAGTTTTGCGTTCCTGTCTGTGACTTCACGGGGTGCTGGGAAGAATTCATTTTTCAATCATTACATTTCCAGGACCTGTGTGAGTCATGTTTTAATAACAATGTCACTTCAACCTTTACTAGCGCATGTCAACATGGTTAAAGAGCAGACTTTTTCAGTGCAGCCTTGTGGGTTGAAGCATTCAGTCGTAAACCTCAGCAGCTTTCAGAACACAATGGCTTCTGGAAGCACTTCTTGTACCTGGTCCAGTCGTAAAAATATAGTGCTTTTAACCAACGGCTCTATTGCTGCATTAAACAGGTTTTCTTACTGCCTCGCTGTGGGGAATATATTCAATGTGTGTGTCTGTGTATTAATACATACTTTTAGTCTTATTTTTCTTAGTGCTGTCAAACAATTAATCACAATTAATCACGTCCACAATAAAAGCTTTTTGTTTACATAATATATGTAAAATATAAAAATATTTGACTATTTAAAAAACTGAAAATGTTGTTTACATATTAAATATATTTATTTATGATATAAATTATGTGAATATAAATATAGACAATAAATAGTTGTAGATAGTAAATATATTTAAATATATATATATTTATATTTAAAAATCATGTTTTTATTATATTGTATTTATAGTGTTATTTATTTATTTATATTATATATTAATTTATATTATAATATTCATATCTTATTTATGTATGTAGTAATGTTAAAATATATCATGTAATTGTAATATTCTGTATAAATATTATATAACAGAATTATTTAAAAATCACACACACGTTTTTGCTGATAGTTTTAATAATTTCCATTAAATACTCACTCAAATAATCATTCAAACACACTTTTTTGACATACTCCTGTCATGCTACTACACAAAACCCAGGTGACCAGAACTTTATGCCTGTCTGGTTTTAATTTCTCATAATCCTAAAAGTAAAAGACAGGAAACAACTGGCACCAGGCACCACCCACTGTGATTCATTGATGCTTTGTTGTGGTTAATTTATTATAAAAATTAATTGATTGCCTCCCTTTGGCCTCCAGGTATACTCGTTGACTGAAGAAACAATTTTATTTTTGAAATTGAATTGTGAATCATTCATTTTTGGGCTTAAATACAATTTATGTCAGCCTGCACTTATTAGAGAACACTAATGTGTTATATCACAATGAGCCATTGGCTACCTTGTTTTCTGCAGTGCTTTGGGATTGAAGCCACACACACACACACACACACACTGAGTGCCTTGGCCTCTCTAATCCTGTATTTTTCCGTGGAGAGCTGCGGCTCTTGCATAGTTAATGAGAGCGGTTTTCCTGGGTGGTGAGTGACTCCAGGTTTCACCCTTTCCTCATATTGCTATTAGAGATGGTTGCTCTACTCCTTTCCACCGATTGATCAGCGAAGGTTTTCCTAAAGTCAGCAGCATTACTAGATTTCTCTCTGTCCCTGTTGTGATTAACACCCATTTGTCTTTTTACAAGATAGCACAAAATGCTTGTTATTTTTGTTTACTTGGACGTTATTATACATGTATTTACTGTATATAACATTTGTAATTATTAACTGACATGAATAGAATGTTCAGTATATTGTAAATTAAAAAAGATCTGTTTATATAATATATATATTTGCATACTGAATTGTGATTGGTCTTCCTTCTTGCATTTATTTGCATACTGAATTATGATACATTTTTTCTTTTACATCTACACTGTAAAAAACACTGTGTAAATAAAACAAAGTTTATTGCAGTATGTTGGACATACTTCAAATTGTTAAATTGTTCAAAATGTTTAATTTAACATTTCATTCAATTTGTTAATATTAATTAATTATTTTTACATTATTTTTAAATTAATTGTAAAATTTACTAACAGTTTCTGAGTGAAAATACTTTCAGCATCATCTTTTTTCAGTGTATTAAACCATCTATAAACATTTGTAAAATCTAAAATCAAAATGTAAAAGCTAAAATTACCCCTTATTGATTTATTTATTTATTTCAAATAATAATATTTATTTGCAAAAGAAATGCTAATACTGTTTATTTTTTGGCCTTCATAAATTTAAATAATGAAAATTGTAATGAGCTACAAATTGAAAAAAACACTTTGTGTCCTTAAAATCATTTTTGGCCAATAGTTAGGGTTTTATGTGTCAAACTCTACTCTCAATATGGACTGAACATTTAAATGATTTTCATTATTATTGTTTTCCTACAAAATTAATATTACTTTCTTTCTCTATCTTTGGCAGTGCTGGATATGACGCTGTCCTGGACAGAAATGTGGCCATTAAGAAACTCAGCAGACCTTTTCAGAACCAGACTCACGCCAAGAGAGCATACAGGGAGCTGGTGCTTATGAAATGTGTCAATCACAAAAACGTGAGTGTCAGATCGCAATATCTCTCCCCCATTGGTCCATTGGATGGCAAATGCTGCTAATAATTGTAATAATAAATGAGACAAAAAGTGAGACTTCTTTTTATATGGCTGCCATATTGTTGTATAATCTTGCATGGCACACAAACCTTAGACCAAGAGAGAGAGAGAGAGAGAGAGAGATTGGTAGCATTAGCTGATGAATGACAAAGTAAGAGAGAAAGCAAGTAATAGTGTTAAAAGACAGAGAGGAAACACTTTTTTGGCAACTGAAGAGTTCACAATGCTGCTGGCAGATCTCCTGTCCTCCTCTCTTCTCTCTCTCTCTCTCTCTCTCTCTCTGAGACTGGGGTTATAAAGGACAGCTGGGACGTGACAGAAATACAAATGTGCTTTTTCTATCATCCTCACCTCTTATCGACTGTTGACAGTCCTTTTATGGATCTTCCAGCCCTTTTTTCGAGGAAAATAATGCGGACAAAGTTTACCCACACATTCGAAATAAGTAGTTCAAGGAATAGTTCATGGATAAATTATGGTTCAGTCATTATTTAGTCATCTTGGTGTCATACCTGTGTGCTGTATCATTGAATCCTTTTATAGTTTTTGTTAATATTTTAAATTAGATTTTATTTGTATATTTACAGTTTTAGTTTTGTTGTGTTTTTGCAATTTTTCTTCATTTTCTTTTTAATCATGTTTAGTATTTTATTTATTAGTTTTTTTCCCCCGTTTTTTATTTGTAATGCTCTCAAATTAATTATAATTTCATCCAAAATAAAGGTTTTTGCGTACATAATATATGTATGTGTACTGTGTATATTAATTATGTATATATAAACACACACACAAATATTTACATTTTTTTTAATCATTTGTATAATTATATTTTAAGTTAGATATAAATATATTTAATATATAAGCTGAACATAAATTACTTAAATATATACATGTATGTGTTTGTATTTATATGTACATAATAAATATACACAGTATACACGTTTAACAGCACTATTTATTTTAAATCTACAAAAAAGAAAATAGCTGAAATATGTTTTTGATAGGTTTATTTATTTGTTTATTTATATCAGTTAACATATATAATAATCATTTTATTCTAAGTAACAAAAGTTAATGATTGAAGTTTAGTTAATTAGTAATATTGAAAAAAAAATAAATACTTTTTATGTTTTTTATGTATTCATATACTTTTTAAGTAAAAAAAATATTTATACAACTCAAGATTTTTTTATTTTTTTATTTATTTTTTTGCTGAACTGTTCCTTTAATAATTATTCCAACAGAGCATTATATAACTTCTTGACTTACTAAACTTCTTCTCTTCAATTCTCCTCCAGATCATCAGCTTATTAAATGTCTTCACACCACAGAAGTCTTTAGAGGAATTCCAAGATGTGTAAGTAACGTTTGGAGATTTTCCAGACATGAAGTCATCTGATTATATCATATAAAACATCTTAACTCAAACTGATTGCAGATAGGTCTGGCTCTGAAATCTGATTGGATAAACCCCTTTGAATTCACACACACCTTTCACTGTATATATGTGTATATACCAAACTAACCTAAGGAAAGAAATATATTATCAGAAAAGAAAAGGGGACATTTGTTGCTGAAAGTGCTTTCATATAAACATTATTAAAAATGTAAATGTTGTTGATGTATTAAATGCAATACCTGTATAAACATTTGCTGAAAAATAGTGCATAGTCTGCTACAGTAAGGTAATTTATGATATTTAAGGTTAATTGCAGCATGCCCTGTGGTGTTTGAGCGTATGCAGGGTCCTGATACGAGCTCAGAGTGAGAGTGATAGATCACCTGCAGTCTTTATGCTCTCGCTCTCTGGTTGGTCCCTCACACTTGAATTTCGTGCCGCCCGTGCTTTCAATTATTCTGCACGCCGTGTGGACTTAATCTAGAGCACGATCAATATGTTGAGTATGAAATGTCTGCTCAGTCGCAGCCGGATCATTTGAGTGTTAAGATGGATGGAATGTGGGTTTATGCAGACTAAATGATTGGAAATCAGCAAACTTCCAAGCCAAAAGCCAAAATCTAAAACAAAATCTGAAACCAGTTTTCCCACAGTTAGTTTGTCATGTTAAAATTTTTGACCTTTAAAAAATGTTTATATTTAAATATGTATAGTTTGCTTCTAAATAAATGTACCACACAGAAATAGGGATTTCATTCATTATAATAAATATTTTTTAATAGTATTGAGTAAAATAATAATAATAATACTAACTAAAACTAAATAAATTGCAATTTTTGTTTATAATATAAATATAAAACACTTAATATTATAATAAATAACAACAATTATAAATATCTGTAAAAACAATTATTAGTATTTTAGAAATTCTATTAGTTTCTTTTATTATTTCTATAGTATTTTTTACAAGTCATTTCTGTTTAATAAATATAAAACAGCTAGAATATTAATAAATAATAACAGTCATACGTATTTGTGAACAGCAAGATATAATGTTAAAACATCTATAAGTATTTTAGTAAATTCTTTAGTATTCTGAAGTATTTTGCAGTTATTTCTAAACATTTTCAACATATATTTTGCTATATATAGTGTACTTTCATTGATTGAGTGTTAACTCAAGTGTGTTTTTGATTATCATGAAACAAAATAAATTTCAAATATGATGTTTAATCCATAAATCTGCAGTTATGGTTTTTGAGCACTCAGCAGAATGCAATTGACTGTTAGTATTCTATTCACCGACTTGCTGACTGCCATCAACCGACAAGTATTTTCTCTCAGTAAGAGGTTGTAAAGATCCGCATCGATCCACAGCGCTCTCTTTTGTGCAATAAGGAAGAATGAATGAAGCCATGTCAATGTAATATGACAGAAGCACAGGGACAGTCACTGCAGCAGTTGTCCGGCCTGTGAAATTCACTTGATCTTCCTTTCGTTTTCTCTTGTCTAAAGTTACCTGGTCATGGAGCTGATGGACGCAAACCTTTGCCAGGTGATTCAGATGGAACTGGACCACGAGAGGATGTCCTACCTGCTGTACCAGATGTTATGTGGAATCAAACATCTGCACTCAGCCGGCATCATCCACAGGGTGAGGAACATCAATACACACAGCAAGATCTGTTTAAGTTGGAAGGTCTATTTTATTCATTTAAAGTGCCCCTATTATGCCATTTTCAATGCAGAATGACTGTAAACGATCTGCAAAGTTGTAAATCCAAAAGTGCACGATAAATAAAGTTATTGTCTCCCAAAATAAAGAATTAACTCTATACAGCCTATACAAATTGTTACTATTCGAATCCCAGTTCCATACACTTACCGTCACAGGGTAACATATTTGCATAATTATTTGCATAATTTCCAGGTTATTTGGACCAACCTGGTCCACTGAATCAAAACCTGTAAGTATGATAAATAAAATACAGATAATACAGAACTATGAAAATGGGCCTAATGTTTCTGACGCGCTGTAAGCGGTAGATCAATCACAACAGACTGGGTCATCTGACCAATCAGAGCAGAGTAGGCTCACGGAAAGGAGGGGTTTAGAGAGACTGAATCTTAGAATTGCTGCATGAAAGTAAACCTATAGTAGGAGACTTCTAAAACAATATTAGGAGGCTTAGAAATGGCATAATAGGGGCACTTTAAATAATCAGTCAAATTTGAACTCCTACCAAATCTCTTATCGTCATCTCACCATGACCCATACTTTCCTTTAAGGATCTGAAACCTAGCAATATTGTGGTGAAATCTGACTGCACACTGAAGATCTTGGACTTTGGGTTGGCGAGAACTGCTGGCACTAGCTTTATGATGACACCCTACGTGGTGACGCGGTACTACAGGGCCCCGGAGGTCATCCTTGGCATGGGCTACAAGGAGAACGGTAATCAAATCACAGGGCTGCAAAAACCTTTATTTTAGATGCAATTAATCACAATTAATCATTCCTCAGCACTTAAAAAAAAATGTTGTGGTGGCAATCCTTCTAGGAGGTCTTGAATGGATCACACATTGTGGTCACGTGACCCTACTACATTGCGTACATTCAGCACGTTTTCGTATTGATATTAAATTTGGTTATTTTATGTGAAAATGCTTTACATTTTGACAGAACAGTATAATAATTAGTATATACTGTAGTTGGTCAATATACTACTCATAGTACACATGTAATATACTTCAGAAATAAGCAAGAGTAGTATGTTATTCTGAACATCATTTGGCTGTAGTTTTGAAGCTGTAACACATTTTATTTATTGCTATTTAAAACAGAAGTTGTGTCAATGTCATGTTTTATTATATACAGAAATGGCAACAGTATAGTTGATGCTGAAGATGAGTTAAAATAAGCAGACTTTTTGGATAAAAGTTAACGTTTTTAGATTCAAGGTTGGGAAAAATAGTTCAGTACTTAGAATTCTTGCTAACCTGCTGTTAATATTCTGAAACACTAACAGATTTCACTGCTTGAAAACATAAATAGCACATTAATGCACTAAGGACCAAAATATGTGTGTATATTTAGAGTATGGGTGAAGCAGAGAGAGGTCAGGCTATGGATTTCCTGCCACAAACGGTCCTCCCTGAGGACTGTCCCCAGCTCTAACTTTGATCTGAGCAGTTGTGGAATAATCGTTCAGATACCGTAGATATAATTAGCCATAGCCAGAGTGATACAGTTCACGTAGTTCTTTCTCTCTCCATCACTCATGATGGTTTGTGCTAACACTAACCTCTCTTTTTTTCCTTCGCTCTCTTTTTCTCGCTTTTGTGCCTGCAGTGGATATTTGGTCAGTTGGTTGCATCATGGGAGAAATGGTGCGCCACAAAATCCTATTCCCCGGCAGGGATTGTATCCTTCATGAATGGGTCTACAGTTTTATCTAGCAGAATAAATTGGTATAGTACTACATAAATTGCATAGTGTTATATTTTAGTCTTAAAATAGACTAAAAGACAGATAATTTTTTCAATACACACAAAACAGTAATTTTTTTTTTTTTGTTTAGTTATATTTGATTGAAACTTTTTCTTTGTGCTGTCAAACGATTAATCGCGATTAATCGCATCCAAAATAAAAGTTTTTGTTTGCTTAATATGTGTGTGTGTTCTGTGTACATTTATCATGGATATATAAATACACACACATATAGTATATATTTACATGTATTTATTTATGTATATTTATATTCATATAATTTATATTATAAATTAACTGCGATTAATGGATATATATATATATATATATATATACTATACTATAGTACAGTAGTACTATATTTTGTTTATTTATTTATTTGTATTTTTTTGTGATTTTGTGGTCCACATCCACCTGACTGGACCAGTGTTCATCTGTCCAGGCATAACTAATCGACTAAGTCTGTAGTTCTCCTAACATGCAGGTTTTCGTATTGTAGGTATATAGTTTCAAGATCCATATGCTGTTTGAATCTCTTTTTCTCACTTCACAACAATCGCTCTTCCCCCTCATTCCCTTCAGTCATCTATGAATATTGAAGATTTTGTTCATTAGGATGCTGTGGGATCACTGTCTCTGATGTGTTTTTAAATCAGATATGGCGGCCTTGCACCTCTCCTCAGCACACCGTAGTCATTCGTCCCTTAATGGGAAGCAGTTCTTGCTTAATTGGCATTTAGAGACCGTGGAACTAGTGAAATAATGATACAGTCTCCCTCTCAAGTCACTCATTAGGTTGAACTTTATTCATTTATTTAGCAATTTTGCTTTCGGCTGCTGTTTTCAGCTGAGTTAAATTGTAGTTAAGTTAGTAGAAGAGCAGTGCTTGTTTTCAGCTCTCCAAACTGCAATCAGGGTATCGATCCTGTAGACCAAGCTTGGCTTATTTGGGTCTTTTTAAAAACTCATTAACACATGCCTGAATGAACTTTGCAGTGCTGTTTCATTGAGACCTCTTACATAGTCAGAAATTACAGGGTGTATTTAACCAAGGCCTGAAACACTGTATTTTAATTAGTGTTTTCAAACGATTAATCGCGATTAATCGCATCCAAAATTAAAGTTTTTGTTTACATAATGTATGTGTGTATGCTGTGTATATTTATTATGGATATATAAACACACACACATGCAGTATATATTTTGAAAATATTTCCATGAATATATTTATACATTTATATTCATATATTTGATATTATATATAAATATTTTTAATTTTAAACTTATTTAATATTTTAAACTTAGCATTTTTTCTTAAATATATACATGCATGTATGTACATTTCTACATACATAATATACACAGTACACACACATATATAAACAAACACATTTATTTTGGATGCGATTAATCACGATTAATCGTTTAACGCCACTCATCTTAATACAAGTATGTAAGGTAACACTTTACTTTAAGGTGTTCTTGTTAAACGTTACACTTACTTATTATTATTATTATAACAATTAACTATACATAATTAAATACAAGTAACCCTAAGCCAAATCATTATCCAAATCATAACCCTAAAGTAAGTACATTACTCAGTACTTAAATGTATAATTACACTATAACAAGGACACCTTAAAATAAAGTAAAACCGTGTTTAACATCTTCAATTTAGTTGCATTTAACTTTGCACCTGATATGCATGTACGTTTTTGACTTTGGCAAAAATTTGCCCTTGATTTTTTTTCTCTGTCAAATTCTGCTAACCTCTTAGATTGTTAACATAGACAGCTCTAATCTCCTCATTTAATAATAAATTAGGATACTTAATACTTGAATATAGGATTGCATTCTCTCTCTGCCAGAGTGAGTTCATAAGTGGGATTTTGAAAGAAATGGAGTCATTGATGGATAATCTTTTTAATATGTCACTTTAGGCCTTTTCGGACGGGACTAGTTTGGGACTAGACGGGGGTTGTTATAGAATTTTTTTTTCACAGACGTACTTGGTGATTTTAATCCCGTCCGAATCTGCCATGTCTGTGTTTTTCTCTCACAACCTCTGTGATAATTCCAGAGCAAATTACCTACTGTTTTTCAGCAAACTCAGTGTCCTCCGAGAAAACTAATCCCGTCCGAATGCGATGTTGGTGATTGCCGGTGATATTTTTTTTCACAACGCGTTTACTTGTGTGTTTTGGCCAACGCGAACTGCTGTAGATGCTCTTAACGCATGCACGTTAGATTTTGATACAGAAAAAATACAAAAATACTAAAAATATATAAAGATCCAGATCAAGTAAACTGTAAAGTCTGGTTATTGTAATATCAGAATCAGGTAAGATTACTCATGTTCATTTCTGCACTCGGTTACATATGTTTTAATGTACCTTTATCAAAATTAAACATGAGTTTACTACAAATAAAAAATACAATAGTTTAACCACACATTAACATGATTTTGCTGTACTAGCCATTTAGCTTCACCATGGTATTTGTGATTATATTTATTGTAATCAATCCGAATGACTATACGCAATGCATGCATACAGAGCGCGTGATTTCTGTAACGCCCAGATGTACAAAACAGACCCTCCCACCTCTGTAATAAACATGGAGATGTTAGTCCCATCTGAAATGGTACATGAAAATCACGGACATCAGGTGAAAGAATCGAAACTCACGCATAGTTTAGAAAACTAGTCCCGTTCGAATAGGGCTTTTGACCGTACTCGTTAAATCTGTTCAGCTGCCTGACTAGATAGCATTTAAAGCGTCGTATGTGAAAGGCTGGTCTGAAATGTAGACAGCAAAACGTCTTTCTTATAAAATACCTTCCTTTTGACATATTTCAATATACTAGACTAACTGCAGCCAGGTTTGTGATAACACGATTTTAAGCAGTTAGCTTAGCAAGATGCTAACAACAAACTCTTTAATTAAATCAAGCATCTGAGTTGCTTGTGTAGTGTTGTAAATCTGGTTGATATATTGAAATATACAGTGCATGTGTGGCTTTAAGTGGTATATTGAGTGTATGATTATATGTTGCATGCGTGTTGTGTGTGCTGTAGTGGACATGTGGTCTGTAGGCTGTATCTTTGGGGAAGTTATAAGAGGAACAGTGCTGTTTCCAGGGACAGATCGTATCCTTCCCGTCTGTCTGTTCTCCAATCCTCACTGCTGTCTCCATTCATATTTTACTTGCCAAATATGACCTAATATTTAATATTTATATATCAAATTGTTCAAAAGTTTGGGTTCAGTAAGATTTTTTGTATGTGTTTGTTTCATACGTAGGTTTATATTATATATGTTATAATCAATAATTTAACAGGTATTCAATAATAAAAAATTAAAAAATACAATATATATATATATATATATACACACACACACACACACATACACATTTGTAAATATTATAAAATTCTTGAAAACTCAAGAAAACAAACCTGAAACATGCCTGTTTTTTTTTTATTATGCTCGCCATTTAACCTGATTTTGTAAGGTATTTGTAGAATGAAAGCCGCCAGGCAGCCATTATTGTTTTTTTTTTTTGTCTTCCTCAGACGTGAGATGAGATAAGAGTGAGAGAGATACGGGCTGGGCTTTGTGTTTTGGGTGGGAGGCGGTGGGCCGTTCCTGCAGGATGATGTAATGTGGTCCTGGCTGCCCTGGCCCTTTGAACCAGAACCCCCTTTGTGGGAATCATGGGAAGCCTGGGGAGCAAAAGCAGTCATGTGACTTCCCAGGGCCAACTGGGCTACCATGACAACATCCATTTTCCCCTCTGTTGCTAGGCACCCATAGAGACTTCTTCAGGATCCTTTCACTCGGCCGGCTCAGACCTATACGCCGTAAACCATTCCCTTAAACGCCAATAATCAAGAGCGCTGAATGCCAGCAGTCTCTCTCTCTCTCTCTAGCTGCCCTTATTTCCCACCGCTACACTCCTGTGGTATTGACACCAATGAGGAGACTGTTAAGAGAAATGACATGTCATAACAGAGATGCAGTTAAGTTTTATTAAGACGTGTTTGATCTTGTGAATAACAGACTAATTCAATCTTTATATACACTACTGCCTAAGATTCTGTAATGTTTAAGTCTTTTATGCTCACCATTCTGCTTTTTTAATATTGTAAAATATTATTAAAGTAATAGCAACTGTTTTTTTTCAGTAATTTAGTATCGCATGATCTCATCTATAGAAATCATTCTAATATGCTGATTGGCTGCTCAAGAATTTATTATTTTTATCAGTTTTTGGGTAAGTGAGTTTTGTTTTGTTTTTTTAGTATGGAAAGTGACCTAAAATTGTACTTTAAATTCTAGTACATTTACAAAAAACATTTCGATTTCTATAGAATTTCCATTCTAAATGCTGCTCATCAAAAAATGCATTATGGTTTCCACAAATGTATTAAGTAGCAAATTTTTTTTTAACATTCCTAATAATAAGAACCCGTATTAATAGTCATATTCAGCATATCAGCATATTTAAATGCTGACACTGAAGTCTGGAGTAATGATGCTGAAAATTCAGTTTTGGAATAAATAGGAATAAATGACTTTTTAAAATCAAATAGAACAATGTTCTTTTAATAATAATATTTCACAATATTGCTGTTTTTATTGTATTTTGATCAAATAAATGCAGCCTTGATGAGCATAGACATAAAATGTAAAACAAATGCAAAAGTGGGAGTAGAATAATTGAATAACTTTTAATAATTCTAGTAATTAGCCTTGACTGTGATATTACCAGTAAATATTACTGTTTTTACTGTATTTTTGATCAAATGATTGCAGCCTTGGTGAGCATAATATACTTAAAATAATAATTAATAAAAAAATAAAAAATCTTACACCACAGATTCTAATCTTAATTACAGTTATGAATTTGCATTATTCCATTTTCTTTTTTTTTACTTGTAGTGTAATCAGAAA